>JANTBZ010026654.1:0-13495 GCA_024741255.1 Exechia fusca
ATCCAGTGGCTTTAGAAAATAGTAGTAATGTCATATTTAATTTTGTTCGTTGTATAACTTGAAGATGATTTTAGAGATCCTCGCTCAAAGCCGCTCTTTTTTTCTCTCAATTTATTCGCAGATATTCAAGCCAGTTACTCCGTGTAATAGACATTAGAATGTTTTTTTTTCAACATGCACCCACTAATGAAGTCAACACTGCATTATCAAAGTGAAACCTGAGCCTTACTCGCAACACAAAATTTCGATCCCGTGCTATTCGTTTTCTATGCACTTGAATTCAACATTGAACTCACATGACTTTGTTTCGTTATTTCGTTATAACCAGGCGCCAGCCCTCCAGTCTCACCTAGCTTTTCTGATAGTCTTCAGCAACGTAGGAATGAATACGGATTTGGATGGATTACTTTTCGAGTTGGAGTATTTCCTATTTAGAGAAAAAAGTATTCAAAAACACGAATGAATTGCTGAAAAATCGAAAGGACTGTTTCCATTCACGATATGCTCGTTAAGATATGCCTTGGACATATATTTTATCAGCTATGTTCCCCTTCCCTTCCTAACCCATTTTTTCTCAGTTCGTCCTTACCATACTTTCCTCTTAATATGAATCATTCGATGTTCGATTCGCATTGTCGATTATAATGTTCCCACAGTTCGGTATTACTAGTTCATTCTAAGTTGAAAAGTGGCTATATTTTCCAGAAGAAATACAATTTATACTGAAGCCAATCCCAGGATAGAGAATCCAACCCACAATATGAAGCATAATTAACTAATGACGTCACGTTCAATCCGTCCCCACATCCCGCACAGAGTTCGAGCGCACCCACTATCCGGACGTGTTCGCTCGCGAACGGTTGGCCGAAAAGATTGGCCTACCGGAGGCCCGGATCCAGGTGAGCCCCCCCATTCCATAAGCCATTCCATTCTACGGCGCAAAGATCAAAGTTCTGTTGCTTCGTCGAAGTCGTCGTAATTCACATTAGGGCCGCAATTTAATCAGCCAAACGGTCAACGCGGCAGCGAGCTTATTATTATTGGTCATTTCGCCCAGGTTCCATTCAGTCAGGCAGTCAGCCAGCTGTAGCTCTGGTCTCTGGTTACACAAATGGCAACAAATCGTTTGTTGTCGTTTTTGTGCTGCCGATTGAATGGGATTAATGGGATTGCAACAGAAGCCAAAGCCATATCCAGCCAGACGAGGAATGTAGGGGGAGAGCACGCACGGAAAAGGGCAGATCGCAATCGCGCGCATCGAGCATCGGCAAAAAGGCGCGCAAAAGGCCAAGTATATCGTCGTGTGTGTGTGTGTGTTGGCTTGGCTGAAGAAGGGGGCGCCGAATCGGTGATTGTGTAATTGTTGACACCGAGTCGAATGCGGGGGTTTCGATGCCATTGCGCATTGTTGGACAGATTCCATTGAATTCCATTGAATCGATTGTTCGAATGAGCTGAACGGGATCAGTGTTTTTTTTCCCCAGCGGCTAGCATTGTTTGTGATTATGAGATTGTGCGTTCGATGCATGCGCCGGGCATTTGCATGTGGGGCGTAATTATCTCGCGCCGAATTGATGGAGAAATGGAAGACAAATCGTGGTTCGAATCCCCGAATACGACACCGCAAATGTATCAAACGCGACGCAAAAATAGAGATATGTGTAATGAGTGATAGACAGATTGCTATGCACAAAAACAACTTGATCTCAAACGAGCAGCTCACTCTGTTCGTGTGCGAGCAGACGGGTGAATCTTGGCTCGACAGTTATCACTCTTCCAGTGAAGTTGCGCGCTGTTCTCGTTCTAGTAACAGCTGCCGGTTCGAGTGAAACTTGTCTGAATAACCTGTAAAAGACTTCGCATTTCAAATACAACCACCTATTACTCCTTGAATGCCAGAAACGCAATTTATTTGACTGATATTATATGCGTGATGGTAGAGTGAGTAGCGCAGTCGGGTTTGGAATCACAAACCGTAATACGAAACCCCGAATACGAAACTTCAATTTTACCAAATGCGTCGCCAAAACAGGGAACTGTGTAATGAGTATAATAGACAGATTGCTATGCCCAAACAACAAATTGTTCTCAAAAGAGCAGAGTGAAAAAAAAACTCCACCAACTCTGCTCGTGTGCGAGCGAACAGGTACATGTTGGCTTGACGGTTATCACTCACTCTTTCAGTGAAGTTGAGCGCTGCTCTCGTTCTAGTAAAAGCTGCATGTTCGAGTGAAACTTGTCGTGTTGATATACTGGTGCCTATCAACACTCCTTAATGGGATAAATGCTTGTAGATGATGATGATGATGTGTGTGAGTGCAAGGAAATTATAACTACAATAAATACAATAAATCCTCCCTAAAATCTCGGAATAGTAAATTACGGTCCGACCGGACTTATTCTTTGAATTGTCCAATTGACGATTTTGAACAACATTGCCGAAACCCCCATCATCCGATAGTGTTTCTCGAAGACACTTTTGAGCGCGTATAACGCAAAATGTCTAGTTAATTCACATGGTTGGACGTAAATTGGCCGGTTCGGGATAGTAATCAATATCCAAAAACGTTAATTTGTTAGTTTTTTCAATTCGAACGTTGTTTCACAAGTCGTGAACCTTAATCAAACTTCGTATGATTTTTTTCATGATTTACTTTTTTAAATTGTTGACCAATATCTTTGTTCACAACGTTCATCCAGGGCATCAAAAGACAAACTATGACCTAGGATCATGAAATCATGAAACGACTTTTAACTTTTTCTTCGTGAATTCGTAAATATGAAATGCTCTTGTGATTCTCGTTGAACTCGTGATTGTGATTCAGTTTCCCTGTAATCACAAAAAGCGACATTATATTCAAACGTGAACGGAAAATAACTAGAATTGATGTCTAATGCCGAAGATTTACACGGGGTAAAAAGTCTTGTCCATTTCCTTGGTGTTCAAACGACTTTTGTTCCACAAATTTGTTTTGAATAAAAGTCGTTCATCCAGTGTATGTATATCATTGCCTACGGATGTAACAAAAAACTAAGAGTACGAAAGATCAGAAAAAATCTCTCGAGATATTCGGTTTTGCAAATTTGTTCCCATCCCGAGGATGAACACGAAGGACCGTATGTCCACTGTATGGAAGTGGCGTGAATGGTTTTCACCCGTTGCAACGAAGCGAAACGCACACGGGGGTGATTGGCGGCGGTGTCACGGCCTATGAGCCGCCAAACCGAGCGCATCTCATTTGCGACCCCCCTGTGTGATGTGGATGTGACCGACGTTGCGCGACCAAACGATTTTGCGTATCTTCGTTGGAATCGCGGTGCCAATCTCGAACGGGCGGAGCAATAAGTCG
Source organism: Exechia fusca (assembly GCA_024741255.1). Taxonomy (NCBI): domain Eukaryota; kingdom Metazoa; phylum Arthropoda; class Insecta; order Diptera; family Mycetophilidae; genus Exechia; species Exechia fusca. Next base: position 3,351 of record JANTBZ010026654.1, read on the forward strand.
ACTAAGATACGCCGAAAATCGCGCAACATATTTTGTTTCAGTTTTATTGAAATTATGGTATTATTGAATGTCAATAATTTGTCGAAAGTCCACACAATATCGTTCGAATTTTGCGTATTTCCCTGTTTTTTTCCGTCAGACTACTTTTGCTGCCTTGATATGTAATCCGTTGAAGAATATTCAGGTAAGATGCTCGTGTGTTAATTTGACATCTTGCATCTTATTTTGCTTGACAGCCCATTCGGGTTGACTATATCATAACCCGAATAATCCGAATGGCCTTGATTGTGATAACTGTGAAGATCCAGTAAGATGCTTAATTTTACATCTTATGAAGCACCTTATTTTGCTTGACAGTTATTCAGTTATCATAATCAAGTCTATTGTCTACGGTGTTTTATTGTAGAAATAAAGAATGCTACTTTTTTGTTTTAGGACCTTCATTACGTGAACAAAAACCCGCACAAATAAAAACCAAATGCAATGCGATAATGTTTCGAGGGGGGGGAAAAGATTGCCACTATTTTTTTCAAAATAACTGTAGTTACGGCCCGAAAAAATCCAAATCCTCCCCGACTGTGCACAAACTTGGACTTGTCGAGCGAATGATAAGAGTCTCTTTGGCCAGCATTGTTCATCGCGCCCGAAGAACATGTGTGTGTGTGTGTGTGTGGCCATGTTCGAGTACTTCCGCCGATTCTGCTGCTGTTTCTGCTGCTGCTGCTGCTGCTTCCGGATTCCGGCAGCCGGAAATGCATTTGCGGTATTCGACTTTGCGACTATCGCATCGGACGGATCTCATTCTCTCCCGCCATCCATCCTATTTGGCTGTGTATCGTGTATCCGCTCCGATCCGATCATAAATAACCGGGTAATGATGAGCGTAATGACATGCGGAGAGACGTTCCTCTCGACGTTCGCTCGACCGGTCGTAAACGGTCAGATAATTAATTCGCCCACCCCTCCGGATTTTTGCAGTTGTTACACTGCGTGTAACTGTAGCTGTTCGTGTATGTTTGTGTGTGTGTGTGTGTGTGTGTGTGTGTGCAATAAACTGGTGCATGTTTGGCTTTTGTGTGCGGGTGTGCGGACCAGAGTTATCGAAACACATTTTGTTGGCTTGACAGTTATCACTCTTTCAGTGAAAATTAACCTGTAAAAAGCTTCGTATTTTTTAATACAGCCGCCCAACATATAATAAGGTGAATGGATGTAGATGAATTACTAAAAACCTTTTCGGATATCGATATTTAAATCGGCATTACCGAATATTTCTGATTGAGTAATTCCCAGTTACTTTTCATAAAATATTTAAACAAATTGTCCTTGTATAAATATTATACGAACTATTGCAGTCTGATACCGGACCGATGTCAATTGATGTGTGTTGTTTGCTCCACACTCTGCACTCTGCTTCAGAGTGTAGTCGTTTGAACCGAACCGTGAGTGAGAGAGGGTCGGCGGAAAATCAACAACATCACAAGGGTCATTTGTCGTCTGCTCTGCTGATTGAATTTGCAACCACCGCCGCCGTTTCGTTCGTTCCGAAATCCGCATTCAATATCATCGAATGATCGCAAATTGCATTTGTTAATTTCGCCTCGGCGAAATCGGTGTGGACGAATTGAATCTGTGATATATGTTTTCGGCAAACTCACCGCACATTAATCGTATTTCGAAAGTTGTACGTTGAATGATGCTAATCGAGCGACGAGCGAATACAGTTGTGGATAGAATCGGATATTATCGTCGAAAGATGACCCAATCGAAAGTGTTCAAGATATGTTATCCACAACCCAGGCAATATTCAACGGCTTTCCTTGTACCATCGTTAGAAGATGAAAAAAACACCCATACCGGAGATTGAACCCAGGACTCTACCAGGTATTCTACCATCATTCACTATTTTTTTTATCTAAATTAATCGGATATTTTGTCACGATTTTGGGTCTAAAAAAACCCCGTCCAACATCGCTCGTTCGTCCTTAAGAGAATAACAAAAACAAAACAAATCGATTCGCATCTGCACAGCAAACAAAATCCAATATCTCAAACACCAGAACTCGATTTACGATTATGATGCGATGCTCTCCCGCGTCGCGCAAACCCACCAGACTTTTTCTCGCACACTTGACCGCACTCGGATTCGATTCCCGGCCTCCTCCACTCGTCGTCGTCATCATTTGGCGTGATGTGATTACAATAATAATAATGCTGCTGCTTCGTCATGTGTGCTCATGCTCGTGTGCGTGTTCTCCTTGCCGTCGATTGCTCGGCAAATATTATTGTATTAAACAATAATCCGAAATGCGCGCGGGCGCGCGCGCCCCGAACTTTAATTTCCATCCACGCGCAATCGTCGCAATCGTCGGCATCGTCGAGCCGAGTCGAGTCGAGTCGAGTCTTGCACTTGACTGCGCACGCACAATGGGCGACGAAACATGCGCCCATAAATCACATGTGCGAGCTATACGCTGTGCAAAGGGTTCTCCTCGCGTACGCGGGCTCTCGGATGTGCTGTGCTATTTGTGTTTGTGGGGGGAGTGCGCGTGCGATTCATCCTTCCGACGCTTCCGACGCGACGCGCGGCCCGTTTCGTTCCGATTCGCGACGACGTGGGCGCTGCGCGGGCGATTCGCCACGAACACTTGTGCGTTTTGATGGTGACGATGGTCTGGGTGCGCCGATTCAGACGGTGAATGTTTTACGGGCGTGTTTCACGGATCAGACGGCGAATGTTTTACGGGCAAATGTGCCCGCGCACAAGGCACAAAACCGTGCGTCTATGGGCACATTTTCAGCATTTATATTGTAGTACTATTCCGGAAAAAAATAATCTTTTCTACCGCCTCAATGCGCTGCAAATGCAAACAAGATTTGAAGTCTAATAGTCCATTGATATGCCATTTGTTCGGTTTGACAGCCAATTTCTGATGACGTTTTGGGACCAACAAATCAACAAAACGGCGAAAGAAACCTTTTGAAAGTCATATTTTGTGTTTTATAATAAATCATCTAGTTAGAAAACATCGACAATTGGCAGAATTGTATCGAATTAATTTTTCGGACGGACGTATTGGAATAGCTGGATAAAATGTATGGTCCTAGAAGTGGACTACATTCAACGAAAGCTTATTTTTATAACCCATCGTTACTGATATAAACCCAACCAATAGACATAATAATTTAACTATTTGTCCGAATAACGCTTTTCTTTTATACATATGGATAAAATAGTGAAATATGTCAAATATAATATCAGTATTACTATAATCAGCTACCATTGATACGAAAAGTTCCACCTAACTTCTATAGTACACGGATTGGCCTTAAGCTGTGTGTTTTCGCTGTGAACATAAAACAGTAACAGCTATCAAACGTAACAAGCTACCCAAAGCCTTGTTAAAACGTTCAACATTCCATCGAGTCAAATGCGTATGCCCAATAGGCTTTAATCGTTCGAGATCTCTCACAAACTGTCAATCAAACTGTTGAACTGACAAGGATTAGAATAGGAAATTACATAAATAGTTATTATAAGAAAATCTCTTCAAACATAGAATTTGATTATTGGCTAAACAACATTTAAAATCGACCCGCCCTAGTAATTTTTTTGTAGATGTGTGCTCATCGCTCGCACGACTCGTTCATGGTCATGGCGTTTTGTGTGTGTGTTTTTTTTTCGGCACGCTGCATTACGACTTTAATTCCGAGCCGTCCGTTCCGCAGCAAATCGCTTGCGCACGCACTTGCGAAACACTCGATTTTCCAGCGAGACGAGTTGCGGATGTTTGGCCGTTAATCAAGTCTCGGTGCCATAATGAAGTGTCTCCCTCCGCTGGCTGGCTGGCTGGCTATCCGAAAGTGTTTACCGGGCCATGGTTATTTTGCACCTCTATTTTGGTTATTGCTATTTGTTTTTTTATTGAGAGAGTCTTGCCATCGAAAGTGTCGTGAACATGTACGACAATTCTTGATCGAATTGATTTGTATGTTGGTGTTGCTCGAGGTGAAGCATGATGTAGATACAACATATTCACAAAATAAAAACCAGTTGAATAACAATTCATGTTCGTTACTTACTGGCCTACAACAGATTAAACACCGTTAAAAAAATATATAAATCGTTGTGGTTGTTAGTTGACTTTCACATTGTTCTAGAAGAACAAAAACATCAACTCAAGACGATCAACATCTGAAAAAGTCCCTACATCAACTACAACAACTACAGATGTTCTCTGGTGAAACAATCAACGACTTTTCCGGCTCGAAGGACCAACTGAAACCAGAGACTTTGGATAACGACAACAACAACTAACCTTTTCATATCGAACAAATTCTCCAACTCCGCCTTATGCAACCAACTAACCGCACCCCATCCGCTCTCGTCCGCCCAGGTCTGGTTCTCCAATCGACGCGCCAAATGGCGGCGCGAGGAGAAACTCCGCACCCAGCGGCGGCCCGGCTCCTCCGACCACGGCGGCACGCCCGGCCTGACAAGCAACAACAACAACAACAATAACAACAGCAGCAACCAGCAGCAGCAGCAGCAGCAACAGCACGACAACAACAACGCCCACACACCCACGCACAACAACAACAATGCGGGACACAACAACAACGGCCAACAGCAGCAGCAACAGCAGCAGCAGCAGCATCTCAGCGCCCTGAACGGCGGTGCCGTCGCCGTCAACAACAACAACAACAACTCGGCGAGCAGCAACAACAACAACAGCCATGCCGGCAACTCGACGCAGGCGTCCACGCCGCCGGCGCCGGCAACGCCGCGCCTGCCGGCGCACAGTTTCAACGCCATGTACCCATCGATTCCGCAGCCAATTGCCCAGATGGCCGACGGCCAGTACCACAGCAGCTGCTACAGTCCGATGTCGATCGCCGGCGGGCCGCCACCGGTGGGCGGCGGCGGCGTCGGCGGTCCGCCGCCCAGCTCGTGTCTGCAGCAGCCGACGCGGGCGGACAGCTATGCGGCGTACATGTTCCACGATCCGCTGGCGCTGTCGGCGCAATATGCGCGCAGTTCGGCCGCTTCGGTTGGTGGCGGCGCCACGGCCAATGGCGGATGCAGTGGCGGCGGCGGCGGCGGCGGCAATGGTGGCCAACAGCAGCAGCAGCAGCAGCAGCAGCACGGCTTGGGCAACAGCTATGCGAGCAGCGGCGGCGGAAATTCGGGCGGCAATGGCGGAACTGGTGAGTTGAAGAGTCTTGGAGGAGGCACAAGTATGATGGATATAAGTCTGAAGAAGTGGGCGTTTTTTTTATGCGTTGTTGTTGTTTTTTTGGTTCTACAGTCGTTCAAGAAGCGTTGTTTTCTGGCCTAAGGCCTAATTGTGAATGTCCGGGGATTCCTACAATGTTCGATTGTATAGCAATCAGGCAGCCTGAATCGTTGGGAACATAATTCAAGAACTTTGGTTGCCTTAGACGTGAATATCTCCGCCTCAGAGATAGGTGCGAAGCACTTGGAAATAGACAAAGATGTTGGAGACTCCACAAAGTGGACGTTTTATGACCGTCTTTTGACTTTTTTGACATAAAAGCAGAGTACATTATTCACATTTTTGGCCCTAGCGGCTTTGTTAATAGGCCTAACAAAAGACACATGTTCGCAAAGTATGAATAGACAGGCCAGAAAACAATGCTTGAAGTTTGGACAATGACTCGTCTTTTGACTTTTATACTGACTGCATGTTGGAAATGAAGCCCAATTACTTTCGATCTAACAATCAAACTCATACTTTTTATTTTATTTCCGACTCCGACCTGCGAAAATGTTCAACCATTTGGCGATCAGCCAGTCCACCGATGGACTAATGCATTTCGAAAGGAGATAACAATTATATTAAAGAAATGAACAACGCTGATGATGGAGAATACAAGTCTTATGAATAAATAAAACCAAAGTAGAATCTCCATACAAAATGCATTCAGTTCACCGGTGGACGGTGGACTAGTTTACTGTTGAAGTGATTTTGTCCAACATATGATGTTCTTGCGGAAAAAGCAGGCGAAAATGGAATTTCACACGATGTTGCCAAATTGATTATCGGATAAAAGTGGTTTGTGGATCGGGTCAAACATGCCAGAGATTGACTTAGCTGGTCGCACAATGAATAACAAGGTTGTCAGTTTCAATATTGTACCGAGCTTGCTCGCCATGCTTGCGGTAACAAGCTAACTTGCTAGTGACGAGGAGTTTAAAAGATTACTTTCTAGTAACGATGTACTATCAAGCTAACTCGCTAATAACAAGATGTAAAAAAGCTATCTCGATAGTTCCAAGGTGTTAACATTCGAACTTGCTAGTTACGAAGTGTTAACAAGCAAGTTACGAGGAGTTAACATGCCAACTTGCTAGTTACAAGGTGTGATCAAAATAACAAGCTTTATACCTTGCAAATGCACCTCGAAGCAGCGTGTAAGGTACAAACTCGTACCTCGTAACTAAGTTGCTAGATTGTTAGTTCTTTTTTTTCTTTCGTTCACGGTTCGTCGGTACGATATTGTTACGACCTTTATGAAGGCTTGTTATCTTTCAATTCCGCTCCAATCGCGTCCTTGGATCGTAGCCCAGCATGCGCTGTTCGTTCAATCCTCGCTCCACGACCATCACTAACAATCCTTTCCACCCGCCTCCGCACAGGTGTCATCTCCGCCGGCGTCTCGGTGCCGGTGCAGATTCCCGTTGGCGCCGTGGCGGCCGACTATTGGCCCCGCTTGCACTGATCGCAACTGATGCTGATGTCGCCGTCGCCGGCATCGCCCGTTCCACCAGCACCACCACCACAACAACAACAACAACCGCAGCCGCAGCAGCAGCAGCAACAACAACACCAGCAACAGCAATACCAAGCAGCACAGCATCAGCATCAGCTTCCGAATCAGCCAGCACATTCCGCCACGACCAATGTTAATCAATCGCACAACAACAACATCAACAACAACAACGAATCCACCAACGAATCCCTCACCAGCACCAGCACCACGGTCGTCATGCCAGCTGCGTCGGCAGCAACCGCAGCCGCTGCCGCTTTCCGCCTGCTCCCCGGACTGGAGAATCCGCCATCTTTTCTGCACTCCCATCCACCATCATCATCATACGGTGGTGGTCAGCACGCCGCCCATTCATCGTCGGCGGCCGCCGCCGCCGCCTACGCTCAGCACCATCACCACCACCAGTTCGCCCATCCGCCACAAGCCCATCTGCAATCCAATCACCCGCATTTCCCATCATCCCATCTGCTGCCCCATCACCTGCAACACCACCACCACCACAATCCTCTCTACCACAATCTGCACCATCTGGACCACCACCATCATCATCCGCACTACAACAACAACACTGGTGTTCCTCATTCGGCGCTGTTCGCATCGCATCCGGCGGCTGCGGCAGCAGCGGCAGCAGCAGCAGCAGCAGTTGCTCTGCTCCATCGCCGGCACCACCAGAGCGATGATGACGATGTAGACGCCGCCGCCGCCGCCACCAACAACAGCAACAACAACAACGACGACGATGATGACGATGAGGACGAGGATGAGGAGGAGGAGGAGACGGCGGCGGCGACCGGTACAGAGGAAGTTGATCCTGGCGGCGCCGGGGGATCGACGGGACTTGCTGGACTAGGTTGTCGGCTGCAGACGTTGGCAGCCGCAGCCTGTGGCGCCAGTGCCGCCGCCGCCGCCGCCGCCGCCGCTCTGGAACTGGCGGACGGGGACAAACTGAGCCGACCGACGAGCGAGCGGCGAGCGATCGTCGATGACGATGAAGAGGAGGAGGACGACGACGAGGAGGAGGAGGAGGAGGAGGAGGAGGAAGAGGAGGATGACTAGGTCACTAGGTGATAAAACAAAAGCAATAGAGAGGGAGAGAGAGACAGAGTGAGACAGGTTACATTCACACTGACGCACTACAACCACACAACTGCGACCACAACAACAACATCAACAACAACCACAACACAATAGCTAAACAGAGGCAGGCCACAGGCCACATAGGATATTTCCCACATACTTTTTGTATCTATAGTAATAATCATCCAAGGTATTATCTTCAATTTTGTTTCGATGTCCGGTCTCTGGATATAATCAATTGAAAACGGAAGGGAGAGGTCACACCAAACGAATACAATTGTTCAAATTGACTACTGAGATTAGTTAGAGTCTCTCAACCACTCACGAAATGTTTATTTGTTTTGTTCAAAAGATATAACGTTTCATAGGAGTGACTTAAAATGAATGTGGATAAGATTGAGCACAAACCCAATTCAATATTAACCTTTTTCAAAATGTGCGTATGCTTTTTTACGAACGAAAAATCATAGATTGGTTATTCCCTAACCTTGAAAGGCTCCAAGCTTGCTTGGTGGGATCTCTCTCTCTTTTCCCAAACACACCCGCAGCAAAACCAGAACAATATCCAACCGAAAAAGCAATAAACGTAAGACGAGAGAGACAAGCGCAACGGAATATTGTACCGAAATGACCAAGACTTCGGAATAGAATATACGAAAGAATTACTGAAATGCTAGAAATCATATGTTTGATTCCTGTTCCTTTGCCAAACCAAATCTCACCCTCGATACGTAGAAATGCAATTTTTTAAAACGAATCTCGAATACCCCCCAGCTGATATTCTCGAGTACCTGTAAATATTTTGGAAATAATTGAAGACAAAAAAAAATCCGATATGATTTCCGGTTTCAAATTTCGTGTTGTTGGTCGAAAATGGACGATTTCCAATTCGCCGTCGCTGTAGAATCTGATTGGAACGTATACAGTCTAGAATAGTCATGCACACAGTACACATTTACACACATCCACACCACAATTGCATACATCGAGTAGATTTTATGGAAGACGAAAAAAATGTAATTTATTTCGCAACCAAATCTCGACGCAAGTTCGATTTGTAAATTTTTCGACGAACATTCTCGTTTGTGTTCTTAAGATACAACCTGATCAATCACATAATATACATATACGAAATATATATACATACTACATACATATATGTTTTTCCCAGCATTCAAACTACACTCCATAAGCCCATGTATACATACAAATAGTATATAAAATCGCATCGAATTGCATTCTACGGCACAGCACACAAACTAATTACGAAGGACGAACGGAAAGGGGAGATTCGGAAGTAAAACAACAACAACAACAACAAAAACAACGTGCACGTGTTAAACCGGCGACAAATTAACTTATAATTCAATATATTATCGCAATAAGTATAAACGTACCATATGAATCTTAGGCACACACACATATACATTAACATTCGCGTATGCACATACACACACACACACACACACAGATAAAACCAACGCACTCAAACATACACACACACACATGGTTTCGATCAACGCGAGCGGAGAGCAGACAGGACAAAAAAAACAAGAATTTAGACATTTAATGCGACATCATTGAACAACAACCGACACACATCCATCAAACCTAATCACCACACAAAGTCATTATGCTCTCACAGACACACACACTCACACACACACACACACTCACAGAACAGATACACTCACATGTGTACTGTTGCGCAGTTTTTTGCTCTCCAGTATTACGAATAATATATTATAATTCAATAAACATTACCGAACTAAAAATGCGCGCGAGTAACGGTCGTTTTTGTGTTGGGATGGATTTTTGGTTTTACCTATATTATTTTCCATTCAAGGCAACCTCAAGTCTGGTAGTCCTTGATTAACGTTAGTTTTTTAAATAATTAATATGATGAACAAGGCCCGAAAGTTTAGTGAAATCCAGTGCGAACCGGGACAATTCAAAAATCAGAAACTCGTGGTTGGCTATTACTCTACATTGGGGTGTCTTACATTGACATGCGTACACTCAAACGAAAGAGAATGGAATTGTGCTCAATTAATTCGTCATAATTTAAAAAAATATTAACAATCGCTTGAATGTTTTATTTGTGCAGTAATATTTCCATATACGAACGGAAAGGTATTTCTCAGAGCTTGCTTAGCCTCAGGTGAGACGTTTAGTTAAGGAAAAATCAATTTGTTCATCCTACAGAACATTTGTAACCACAATTATGCGTCACGTTTCCGTACGATTAAAATGAACTATACGCGTTATCCCCTTTT
>JANTBZ010026765.1:0-13494 GCA_024741255.1 Exechia fusca
GAGGTCATGTCGAAAAATACAACTTACGCCATTATTTTCGAAAGCCTTCCTGAAAATCATTTTTTCTTCTCGGATTCGTGATTAGGGGATAAAAGCACGTCAGAAAAGTTAATACAGAAGGCCGATAAACGCCATAACTTGTTTTTTGTTACCCAGTGTTATCGGTTCTCGGTTCCCTAGTGAATTTACAAGTAAACGTTGAAACCAAAACAGATTCGGGTTTAAAGTTAAATTTCGATTCGAAGCCTATCATTCCATTTGTTCTACAACAATCTTTTGTGATTCCTAGCGCATCAATTGGGGATGATTTGTAGAAGCAAACACATGATAATAATAACAAAGCCGTTAGAGCCAAAAATTAGTATAATTTACACAGTTGTATGCACAAAAATTCAAAAAAATACAAATTCGATATTGTGGAGGCTGAAACTTTTGTCTCGAATGTCATAATGAGTTCGCCTTTTAATCAAAATTACTGACCCTCTAAAGCAAAGATTCCGAACTGTCCAAAATCTTATCAATTAAGCTCCACCTAACATCTTTGGCAGTGTTCAAGTGCTTCGAACATGTCTCTGAGGCGAAGAGCTGTACATCTGGGCATCCAGAGTTCTTGAACCCTCTTCCCAACAATTCAGGCTGTCTGATTACTATACGTTTAAACATTGTGGGCTTCCCCGGACAATCACAATGAAACTTGCAATCAGATGTTCAATTTCTTTAGTACAGTTACATGATTTCTTCTCCGATTCGTAATTTGGATATATTGATGAATCAGATCATGAATTTTACAATGAAGTATTAGGCGGATATTGTCAGATTCCCTTTAGACATTGAATGCCCTAATCAATATCAATAATTAAAAATAGGCCAGTTATATTTTCACCATATCAGTTATAACGGAAATGAATTCAAATAGTCCCTTCGCTGCCACTCTTCATCGCACCCATCCACCAATGCATCTCAAGGTGTCGTCGAAAATCGTCGTCAGAAATCACCGATTCCAGACACGTCGTCGTGTCACTTGCGTTGGGCGCTCGCGACATGCGCCAACGCACAGCACGGCAATAATAATACTAATATAACCCACAACAATATTGTGTGTATTATAAGCCCGCCGCCGATCACATATTTGCACACACTTGAATCAGTTTGCCGCAAGACGACGACGACGACGAGCGGCAACGAAGCGACTCGGTGAAATAAAACCACAGCAAACTGCACACCAGCAGCGGCAGCGGCGACAGTGCTGTAAAATGGATGGGTGGTGTGACGGCGACGGTGCGTGAAAACGACGACACAGACCAATTGTCGCCCGATCGCGCGCGCGCACACGCGATGATATGTGCGCACACACGTCGTGTGTGTGTCGGTGTGTGTGCGCGCCTTTCCCCTACTCAATCATACACACACTCAGACACTCGAGAAACGAGTTGTCGTCGTCGTTGACTTTGCGGCACATCGACACGTTATAGCTAATTTATACGATCGCGAGCGGCGTTCGTCTCTATGCAAACGACGACGACCACAAAGGCGACGACGACGACGACGACGACGGCGACAACGGCGGCACGTACGAAATATAATAATAGTCGTCGCGCGGTGTGTTAGTCAAAACAATAAAACTAATATTGTGCACCTCTAATGTGCACAACGACGACACGACGACGCGATGCATACGTTATTAATCGATTCCGAAATGTGCGCTATTATATTAAGTACGTCCGCCGCCGCTGCCGCCGCCGCCGCCGCTCCGTCTGTATATTAATCGAGTGTGTTTAAAAATGTAATGGTCACCGAGCGCGGGGCGACGGTGAATGACGAATTTTATTGCGCGCGCTGTGACCGCACGCGACAAGTAGTCACACGACGGACGATCAGCAGCAGCGTCTTACGTACATCGCGCACATAACACAGGCGCAGGTGTATATTCACGCTACAGTAGTGATAGACTAAAAAATGTCCCCTTTTTTACTTACAAGCGCCCTAACATGTTAGTCAAAACATCAAATATATTAGCTCTGGTTGTCATACACTCAACAAAGCTTCACTAGCTTAAAGGTTCTTCAAAAGCTGTATTTGCCGCGACAAAGTATAAAAAAAATAATTAATTTGAATTCTGATCAAAGGGTCTCTAATGTGTATACTAGTGTAGCTCATTAATAAAACATACACGAAATATCGTTGATGTAAAGTCTCGACTGTGGCTGAGTATTACGTCCCAAGAATGAACTATCCGTTAAAATATATGGATATATGGACATGTGTGCTCCTACAATCGGATACTTTTTCGAGAGCCTGCGTCACACGATATTCGACATATTTTGAAGAACATAAAATTGTATTAGCTAGATCACGTATCGTTTTTCAATTTTGTAGAATATCGTTTTTTAAGGAATCAATCTTGAGAAGTTATCGATGTTTTCCGAGATGAACAAATGCATGGTAGATTTCTGTGCAAATGTATGAAGTACGCAAAATGTCCGATTGCTGGAGCATGTGTGTTGTAGTGTTGTTCTACTAAAACGCATGTATCCCGATGAAAAAATACATTTTTTATTTTTTTTTTTTATTGGGCATTACATGTCCAAACAGATGAAGCTGAAAATTATTATTTTTTAATTTTTTGAGGCCATATGTCGTGTATGTCGTGTACAGAAAACAAAAAATAGTTAGCGGAAATGTCACATTTACAAAATCAGCGTTAAACGACAATATTAACCCATGTTCCAAAGGGCATCAATGTAGGACCATTCCTTCTAAATCTCTTGTCGATTTTTTAATTTAGTGATTTTCCGATTGCTCGAGCATCTACTCTACTAACTCTTTATTTCGTATTTTACTGAGTACTGTTTGTACTTTTCGGGATCAACAAGCTAAACTCTCCACTTTTTTCGTGTATGCCTGCCACTGTACATGATATTTATGTATGTGCAGCATATGCGTATGCGTATGCGGACAATCAACATCCGATATGTCGCTGTCGCTGGTCGCTGCTGCTATTAGGTGTGGACGAACACGCGTCGCTCGTACACAGTACACACACGTCGCGTATTTTCGTGTATGAATATGAATAATGTATTCGATTTTGGCACCTGCATTATACTAAACATGTTTATCGCACATTCTTTAGGTGCGATATGGATATGGATGATGATGATGGTGGTGCTGGCGATGTCGGCGAGTTGCGCGTAAGCACACAAACACACGCATGCATCACCAGCACATATTTGTGTATTCTGGTAGTGATCGCGCGCGCGGCTTCGCGCTTCTTCGGGACGCCGGCGACGGCGACGGAACGGGCGGCATTCTTTGAAGTTGCACGTCGCCGTCGTTGTTTTCTTCGTCGCTTATGGTGTCGTTTTTGACTGCCGCGCGCGCGCCGCGTTTTGGGAAAAGGCGAATAATAAATAAAATTATAATAACTCGTCTCTCGTCGTCTCACCTGAAATGCGCAGATGTACGATAAATTACGCCGCGCGTCGGGCAGACACGAAAAAAAACGCAAACACCAAACGAGCGATCGTAGATTTCAACAGTGTGCTTTACACAGAATATATATTTTTTGATTCGTTATAACTCGCGCGCGTGTACAGAACAGAACATTTGCATCCGGGGGGGTGGGTCGTTTGGGGGGATAATAGATAATATACAAATATAATTTTATGTTTAACAGACTTGTATATATAATATGATCTATAGTATTCCGTATATTGTACACTCAACACTTAAGAAACGAACGGTGAAACGGTTAACGCAGTTAAAATTTTGTAGGTATTATGACAACTCTGTTGCATAGCTTAACATTTCGCTGTGTGTTTTCGAACAAGAAAACATACCAACTACATTCTATGCATAATTGTATGTGTATGTATGTACAACTGTGTGTGGCGGTCTGATCTCATCTCCATCGCGCTGGCGCTAAATGACTATATATGTTCTAAAAACTACATTCTGCCGTCTGTGTGTGTGTGGCCATAGTTTCCTACTCCGCCACCGACACAAGCCCGCCACTGCTGCTGTCGTGCTGCTCCTTCTGCGCCAGCCACCGCTCCACGTGCTCGCTGCGATCGCACGCGCTGCCCGCGTTCAGCGCCGTCGCGGCCGCCACCGTGGCCGTCGTCAACGCCTCAAACTCGGACACTCGCGACGACGAGGTCGCGCTGTCGTAACCGGACACCGGCGAGCCGTAGCCGGAGCGCACGCGCAACGGTTTGCTGTCGCCATCGGCGACGGTGCATACGGTCACCGACACGTTGGGCACCACTACGTCTTCCGCGGCGGCTGCGGCGGCCGTGGCCGCATCGCTGTGCTGCGACTCAGCGCTCATGCTGTGCTGACTGTCCGTGGCCGTTGACAGCGCCGGGCTCACGGAGACTGCTGGAAAAAACGCGACCGGACTGTGGGCGGCTGTGGCGACCGCAGCCGCAGCAGCATCGGTCATGTCGCAATCGTCTGCGGCGGCCTCATCGTCGTCGTCCTCGTCCATCAGATACGGCTTGAACAGTTTCTTCGGCACCGGACTGCCGGCCGCGGTCGTCGTTTGACGGCGCTTCTGGCCGCCGACGCCGGAGGTGGCCGTGGCCGCGGGTGCGCTCAGATCGACGGCGTGCGGCGACGACAGCGGCGACGACAGCCGAGAGTGGCGATGTGGCGATACCGCGGCGACGATCGCGACCGCAGACGCCGGCGTCGACGATTCCCAGAATCGCTTCAGCGGCACCGGGTGGAATGGCGATAAACGGGTCGATCGCACGGTCAGATCGATCGCCGAGCAGTGCTGCTGCGGCTGCTGATGATGCTCGGCCGTTGGAATTTCCGTTGCGGCGGCGGCGGCAGCCGTGCATGTTGTTGTTGCGGCCGCGGCCGCGTCGAACGCGTACAGTCGCTGTCGTTGATGATCGAGCTGCTCGATCGCCGTCGACGTCGTCGAGCTGCCGTAGTGTTGTTGTTGCTCGAGCCCGCGCACATGCTCGTCGTGGTGGCGATACTGCTGCTGGTGCTCGTGATTTTCGTCGGCGCTCGATGACGACAGCGTCGACGGCGGCGGCGGCAGCGGCGATTTAACGAGATAATATGGCGCTATGTCGTTTTGAGGTCGACTGAACGACGACGACAGCGACGGCATAATAATGTCGCGTTGCTGATGATACGCTGACGATGACGCGGAGGCGGAGGCGGACGATGCAATTTGTGCGGCCGCAACGGCGGCCGACAGTCGCTGCAAGCGATCGTACTCGGCGGTCGCCGCATAAAAGGGAGAGCCGCCGTTGCTGCTGCCAGCAAAGAGGTGGTGATGATGATGGTAGACCGACGACGGCGTCGAAGACAGCGACGACGATGACGCCGATGACGATGATGCTGCTGACGAGTGGCTGGCGCTAGCGAGGTGGTGGTGCTGCTGCGGGTTGTTGTTGTTGCCGACGACACCGCCCGTGCACGCCAGCAGCAGACTGGTTGACGTCGCGGTCGCGCTCGCGCTCGCGTTCGTCGTCGCTGGTGGTGCTGGTGGCGCCGCCGTAATGTGTGCAACAGGTGCGGCATGTTCGGTATGCTGCAGCGAGTGCGAGTGAGCGGCAGACGTTTGCAATGCGGCGGCTGCGGCCACGGCGAGCTCGGCGACGGCTGCCGCGGCGGCGACCGACTCCGACGACGACGACGACGAGTGCGGCGGCGGCGTCGACGGACAACCAGTTATCAGCGCTGATGTGGTCTCGGTCGAGTGGCAAACCGTGCCCAATGTAATTGAACGACTGGCGATGGTGTTGTTGTTGTGGTGGTGCTGGTGGTGGTAGAATTGCTGATGTGACGACGACGACGACGTTGCACTGCTGCTGTCGCCGCCGCCAAGTTGTCTGCCACCGCCGATTCCGTGCGGCAGCGCCTGCATCTCGCTGCACAGCACATTCGGCACCTTGAGCGGCGACTGCTGGTGCTGGCGCTCCGCCACGGCGGCCGCATCGGCGGTGTTGCGCAAACTCGGCTCGCACTGCAGCCACTTTTGGATCTGGCGCCGATGGATGCCGTACTTGCGTGCGGTGGCGCGCTGGTTGCCCTTGCAGTCGGCATCGAAGCGGTACGAGTCGAGCACCTGCAGTTTGAATTGCGGTGCGAAAATGCGGCGAGAGCCCATTTTGGTGGCGATGGCGGCTGCTGCGGCGGCCGCGGCGGCGGCGGAGGCGGTGGAGGAGGATGCGGATGTGGTGGTGGATGTGGCGGCGGAGGAGGAAGTGGCGGCAGACGAGGTCGACGAGGCGGCGACGAACGAGGCGAGATGATGCGGATCGCCGATCGCTGACAGCGCTGACATGCTGGGCGGAGGCGCTTGCAGGCCGGCGAGCATGTGCATGGCCGCCGGCATGCCGGTGGGCAGCAGGTGCGACTGCTGCTGCTCCTGCTGGAGCCGCTGTAAGCGATGGTGGTGGTGATGATGCAGGGCGTGGATCTCTTGCATGTGCTGGTGGATCTGCTGCTGGTGCTGGAACTGTTGCTGCTGCTGCTGCTGCAGGAACAAGGCGGTGGCACTGTTCGGCTGAGACATGGTGCTGAAGATTTCTGTTTTTATCTTCCGACGATTTTTTCGCTTCCACTGACAAGAAGGTTCCCGCGTGATTGGTCGCGTCGAGTGTGGCGATGTGGTTGAGAATATGTGTTATGTTGGTGGTGTGGCACACTTGAAGCAGCGCATGCGCATGCGACGAAACTACACACACAGTCTGGTACGCACGCGTACCGAGAAACACACTTGCGAGTGTGTGGTGTGTGTGCGTATCGGATATTTGTTCACGGGCACACACGGAACGCACGAACGACGGAACGACGACGACGAACGAGCCGAGCGAGTCGAGCAGCAGCAAAACAACGCGCGCGCACCGGACGACAGACGACTTTAGAATGAATCGGACTCGGCGAAGCAGGCGTATTGTATATAGAGGTGGTAGCGGAGACGGCGAGAGGTCTGCTGCGGCGGCGCGGTGTGTATATGTGTGTGTGTGTCAGTCAAAGAGCGCGCGCGCGCGCACGATGAAAAATAAACACACGAGCGCACAAGTTGAAATAAAGTCACACACACAAGCGCACTGTGCTGGGCTGTTGGTGAGTGAGTGAATGTGGGAGCGTGTGCGTGTATATAGAGCTGGGGCTGGGTGAGCTGTGCGCGCACCTTAACACACTGTGGGAGAGAACGTACGAACGAACACAGACACACGTAGAGAAATAAACACGTCGGCGCTGGTCGGTTGTGCGAGTTCGAGTGGCTGGCAACGGGCTTGGCTCACCAGCTCCGACCGACCAGACTTGGCGACGGCACAAGCTCGGCGTTCGGCGGCGGCGGCGGCGGCGTGATCGTGCGACAACGCCGCATAGCCGCAACAGGCGAGAGCGGGCGATAAGCGACGACGGTCGCCGCTCATTCATAGCATGTCGCTGTCTCGCTCGCACGCAGCGCGGTGCCAGCGTTAAGCCGTCGTCGTCGTCGTCGTCGTCGATGATGGCTAGCTGGCGCTCAACTTGCTTTGTAGTGTGTGTGTGTGTGGGTATGCGTGTGTGTGCACGGCTAAGCAAAGAGGTATGCGTTATGTACATATACACGGATATGCAAGTGTGTGTGAGCACACAAGTTACGTGAACGGAGTGATCGCGCGGTTTGTGTGCGTTTTTCATTAGAATCCGACCGCAAAATGCTGCCTCTGAACGCTTGCATGCATGCGCGCATATATAGCCTCTATCTACATATGCATACTGACTATACAGACACTTTGTACGCGCCAACAACGCTCGTATTATGCGATGCCATTGTGGCTGCTGTTTTCTCGCCGCTCGCAAACGTCCGATATTCTGTTGGCCCTTTTTGCACACACACACAACGACAGAAAATCGCACCACATCACACACATATACACTCATACACTCACACACTGCGCGAAACGATCGTTCGCATATATGCGAGACCGTGTGTGAGTGTGTGAGTGCAGCGTGTGCAAATAAAGCAGCATACTCTTGATTTCAGTCGATCGTTGTTTGCGTCGTGTGGGTGCAATGACAAATATTCAAATTGCAAATAGAATAGTAGTCGTTACATACACGACTAACGACGACGAAGCGCTAAAATTCTCAAAGCAACGCTCGACAAGACAATGCACATATGAACGCACGCAAACCTGCGCATGTGTCGATATATTGAATTTCTCACTTTCTTTGGCTTTGGTCGTCGTCGACCAGGTGCAACATCATTGCTGCACACGCACACCACACACATGTGCATTGCTGTTGTCATTTCTGTGCGCGACACTCGGCTGCAGCAGGTTTCGCACGTTCGCATTAATTCCCAGCACCGTGTCGTTTCGTGTGCATACAGCATGTGCGCGCACATGCACAAGTGTGTAGGTGTTGTAGGTGCAGCGCAACGTGCGGTGCGGTTTTGTGCTGGTGCATATGGGACGCCCTGTGGTGGTTGGGTCGCATTTGTTTCGACCGTCGACGACGACGGTGAACAACACTTGTACGGCGTGTGCATGTGTGTAATGTGCATGTGCATGCGTGCACTAGCTGCATTGCAATCCACAATGCTACTGCACAAACAACGACGACGACGACGACCGAAACACTCGTCGTCGTCGCACAGACACGTTTCAAGTGTTTGTGTGAGTATATGCGATGTGTGAGTGCGCACACACACTCACTCGCCGTTCTGAAGACCGTGCCTAATGCGCGTGCATGTATTGTGTGGCGTTTACACTGTGCGCTGAGTGCATCGATGAGCTGCTGAGCTCACCAGCACGGCACAGCAACAGAACCGACATAAAAAAACGAACACAAAACCTACTCGTCGTCGGCCGTATTCGAACGAAAATCATAAAATAACCATGTCATGTCTGTCGCTGCGTGTGTTGGTCGTATACGTGTGTGAGTGTGCATACGGGCTCTCTTCAGTGCGCACACATCAGCGTGTAGTCTTAAAACGACGGACATTTCCGTCGAACGAACGAACAAACAACACACACACACACACAGGCGCATACACAAACACACGCACGCATACGCATACAGCCGCAGTGACAGCGACGGCGACGGCGGCGACGACCGAGACTAAGCGCTCGACAACGGCGACGACGGAATGTCTGGCTCGCCTCGCCACAGAGCGCCAACTCATATATACCTACATGAGCGAGCGCACGCACACACACACACACAGGCATACACGCGCAACGCATACATAGTGCGATGGACGTATATACTAAGCGAGGCACACACATATAGACACGTCATGCGCATTGAGCGAGTGAGCTGAGCTGAGCGTGATGTGGTTTTGAGCGAACGCTGGTTGAATGTTTGTGCTTTAAAATTATCAAGCCAATTATAAAATGAACGAACCGGATTATGCGCGTACTCTGCTAGAGTTTGGTTCGATCGATCGATCGTTCGATGTTTTTCAATCGAATCGGTCAAAACTGGTCTGACGAGACGAGTGCGTGCGTGTATGCGTGCATATATGCTATATGCTATAACAAGATAGTCTCTTTGGCGCTCTCTCGCCACTTGTTTTCGGAGAACGAGAGAAGTTCGATGAAACTGCGCATGAGCGTCCAGCTACCGCAGCTACACTGTAGAATGAAGGGTGGTGCAGCATGATTATGCGCCATGGAGCTGCATGTATTTTTCTTATATTAGGGTGGAGTGTGAATTCGATTTTCTGGAACTGAGAACACGTTAAACTTGATTGAAGTGCGAGATATGACACGTATAGAATGTGTGAAATAGATAATACTTCTCATCCTCCTCCGTCATGATCTTAAAAATATCCAGCAAGTAGCTAATTGATTGAGTTTAGCAGACTGAAAAAAGGAGATTCCCATACAAGAACTATATTTTCAATTGCTCATATCTTCAGTCACAAAGCGCATTGGTATGTAGCAAGTAGCAAGAGTCCTTTTGGACGCGGGGTATCTTTATTGGGTTGAAGATACTGAAACACCGTAGTGGACAGGCACAGGAATATCATCATGAGTCAGCAACAACAATTCTATCGGCCGCGCGGTCATTCTTTCGGCTGGTTAGCGCATCGTTAGCGCATAGCGCATTGCTATGTTGTTGTTGTTGTTGGATTTTACGTTGATGGCTGGAGACGTTGTCCATATTGCCCATCGCTCTGAGTGTGGATGTGTTGTTGTTGTTTCGTTTCATTGTGATGGCTGGATGTGAGATGTGAGTGTGTGAATGTGTGTGAGTGAGTGCTAGAGCACGCACACACACATTACATACTCGCGCGGACGCATGCTTGCATTTCATTTATAACCAATACTATTACGTAGTACCAGAAATATCGAGTAAGAGAAGAGCCAAATATGCAAAATTGTGTTACGCTGTTTTGACAAACGCGTCGTATACTATTTCGACAGTTCGTAGTACCTTATTGCACATTCATTGATGAAAACGGTTGTTAGAGCGTATGTGTTGATGTTTTCCGTGAGAGCGAGATTTGTATATGTGTGCGTGAAATTCGTGTGTGTATATGTGATGTGTCATTATTTATTCGTTTGATTGTATTGTCTCTATGCTTATGTGCTATTTCCACAATCGCTCATCTTTACATCTAAAATCTTTGCCTATTACTAAGCTGAGATGCGCGACATAAATCACGTAGCATGTTCTTGTAGCAAAGTGTTTGCAAGTTGTAAGTGCGATTTTCAAGACAGTATAATATAACTTATAACACAAAGTATCTTAAACTCGAACAGGATATCCTAATGCAAAGGGAGATGATACTAATATGATTTTTTTGCCTAGAATCAACAGTGAAAACCCAACTGTGATCCGTTTCGACACGTGCGTGACATCCTTTTTTATTAGCCAAACCGTGAGTTTGAATTATGCATGTACTGACCTAAATGATAAATGGAAAAGATAAACTATACCATTTTATGATGGCATATATTATTCAATACAATATAGCAGGGCTTCGGATTCCATTCGCTCTGAAAGAGCTGATTCATCAAATAGCAATTAATAAGTTACAGTCAATATCACAAAAGAGTTCGGACACTTGTATTTCAGGGGTTCTTGGCCAGAGTCGACATTTTCTAGATATTTTAATGGTTGAGTTATGTTTATTCACTAAGTTCTCAACTTTCTGTGGAGTTTGAGCATTGCAGAGGCCACAGCGTTGACACGCGGAGCCGGTATGATTTGAAAAAACAACAACAACAAAAAACACAACGATTCTTTCTAAATTTTTTTAGTGATGAGGTTTTGTGCTATATAATTGTAATATTGTTTTTCACACGACACAGGTTAGTTTTTTTCAACTCAGCATTTAAAATCGTGTCGTTTCAACGCTCCACCCTAATGTTCGTGTGTAGTGCGGCGCTTGGAAACCAAACGAGTTGCGGCAACGCGGTTAGGTTTAGTTCGTCGTTAGTATAGAGCCCCGAGAATATCTCAGAGAGTTTTAGAATATATGCGCGCATGTGTGGGTTCATATGTAATATTAATTCAAACTCCACACGGCACACGGCACCAACATAATTCGCGTAATATACTTGCCGTGCACTCTGTTTGCCTCTACTTATATACCTCCGCCAAAGTCAAATGACGTGATCACCGTTCGCGTTCGCGCGAATTTATTCGCAACCTAATAGAATTGCATGCAGAAGCATTTACCTCTCGCGCCGCCACACATCACACATATCGAAGCCAACACATACCGCGCATAAGACCGAGTGAATCAGAGCACCCTCCCGCGGCCAGCGCCAGCTCCCCGCCGATCGAGCGCAGCCAGCGCAGCAAACCAGTTTTGCCTCTCGTCCGGCGACCGCGCACTGTTGCCACGTTTCGTCGCCGCTGACCCTCTGCGGTGCAAGCGTGCAATAATGCAATGCGCCGATCGATCGACATTTTACGACGGGCGCAACAGGCATAATCAGGCATAAGGCATAATCACACACACTTGAGCCCAGCCGCAGACACACAGAATTCTCGCGTGTTGCGTGTCCTTTTTGGCGGTTGTTTGTGGTGCGCATACACGTCTTTAGTGTGTGTGTGTGTGTGTGTGTGTGTGTGTGGCCGATCTCCGCAAACATGGCATATCGTTCGTCATTCGATTACGACGACGAGTGCAATGAGTCTGTGGGCCTACGACCGAATCGAGCACAAGTGGCACACACAAACACACACACACACACACTCCGACACACCGACACACACACACACACCGACACACACATGGAGCGGCAACAGAGCGATCCCGCCACGGCAGACATTCTGTCGCCAGTCGACAAAGTCGTCGCGGTTGCTGCTGCTGCCGTCGCCGTTGCTGCTGGCATGTGCATACACAGCACACAGCACACACACTCGGTCCGGTGGCGTGTATATACAGCGATCCCAGACACAGCGTCGTCGTCGTCGCCGCCGCAGACGCGCAGCACTGTGCGCTTGCCTCTATATACACACACACGAGGCGCATACACATACACATGTACATGCGCGGCGCGCTTGGCGTGTACCTCGCTCGCCTCACTTACGATACGAACGACGCGCGATTACACTGCTTTTCTGCTTTGCTTTGCTTTGCTGTGAGTGTGCGCGCCCTCGCTGTGCGCGCTCACATTCAATGCGCACGCGCGCACACACACAGCACAGAGCACTCAGCTCGTCGGTGCGGAGTGTGTGTGTGTGTGTGCGTGTGTGGCTGATGTGTTTTTTCCACAAGTATATAACACCACCGAGAGTGCGCTTAGACGACGACGAGCGCGCGCAGGTACCAGCACGACCACTGGTCACATGTCTACACACAAGCAGCACGAACATTGGGTTTAAATTCAAACAGGTACGACGACGACCAAGTGCTTGTGTAGATGCACTCGGCGCTGAGCCTCGCGGCGACGCAGCAGACACGGTGGCACTGGCCGCATATGCATATGATGAGGTGGTTATCACGAGAGTGGCGTATAGACACTATAGTGGATATTGAGATAAGGTCACAAATGTATTCTACATTAACGGTTGATTCGTCATGTGTCAGAAATAAAACTACGAACAAATAAATTTGCATTTCGTTGTTGATACTTGAAAACATGTTAGCCAATCACAAACAATAACGCATCCTAAATATCATCTGAGTATCATGATTATATTGGTTCAACCTTCAAAATCAAGTAAAATGTAGCTCAACGGAGGATTTTTTTTAAATTCAGACTATGGCCGTCAGAATTAGTAGAAAGATAAATACTTGCCGATATGCATAAACGCTAGGATACATACGAATGAAATGAATTATTAGGTGTTTGAATTTGTTTTAAAGGTTTTTTAAGAAAGAGAGCGCTGTGGGCGTTGTGTTGCATCTGGGTACCCCAAACTATTTTTTCGACAAAGCACTATATTCTTTCTTAGAGTGAACAACGACCGAACAAGACCATTCAATATGTCGACTATCGTGCCGAACAAACGCAATTTGCGGGCATCATTACTGGCGACGAAAAGTGGATTCATAACAATAGCCCC
>JANTBZ010026876.1:0-13493 GCA_024741255.1 Exechia fusca
TTATGATCGGACCATGTTTAGGATACGATATTCGTGGTCTAACATTTTTTTGGGTCATTTATATATATTAGATAGATTATGACAAGAACTCCCGAAGTATTGAGCGAATATTCATGTTCTGTCGATCATTTCAGGATGATAAAGTTGTGAATCTGTTGGCCACTCACATTGTCATCCTTGAGCGTCGCCAGCATATCCAACGCCATCTGCTCAATGGCCCTCTCGCCGCCCGACAGCGACAGCAAATAGCATGCCAGCACCTTGGTCGGCGTCAGCAGCGCCGTCTCCAGCAACTTGCGCAGCGTCTGCAGCTTCCGCTGGCGCACCAAATCCCTCACAACCATTCGCCCCAAATCATCGTGCATCGGCACGCCGAGGCGCGCCAGCGACCCCAGATAGACCAGCAGCACGGTGCCGATGTGCGGATGATCCGCCAGCTCGGCGAAGACGCCGTGCAACATGTCCGTCTGGGTAATGCAAACACGCGCGGCTGCATATGTGTTGACAGTTGGAGTGGCTGATGTGGGTCGTGGACCGGCGCAGGTTTGCTGGAGGGTGGCACGGAGCATGGAGAGGGAGAGGATGGCGTCGGCTGGTAGTGAACGTCTGGATAAAACGCGAAGAATATTGACAATTTTTATATTTGTCCGTAGCATGTAACTCGAAAATCAACCGTTTTAACAAGTTTGACAACCTGAATATACAACTTGTAATCAAAGAATTTTGAATTTCCATACCATACCTAGCTCTATAATTAGGAATTATAAACGTATTCCATTGGAGTTCGAAAAGCTCGCAGTGGCTACAAGAACTTATCTACCTGCTGGAGCAATATAATCAGCCCAAAATAACGACTCCATCAACTACTCACTCATACACCGCATTAATGTGATCGAAGATCGCCGCCAACACCGCCAGCAGCTCCGCATCGCCGGTCGCCGCCAGCGTGGTCAGCCAGCGCTTCAGCAGTGCGAGAAGCACAGCTTTTCCTTCGGTGCGCTGCAACAGGAACTCGACGAGCCGCACGCGGTTCGTGATCAGTGCGCACATTGTATCGAGTTTCAGGTGCACGTACCACAGACAACCGAGCTTGGCGTCGATTACGATGTCCGGTTGGAAGAGCACCCAACTGACCGAATCTGCGGAACGTTGGGAGCAGAAGAAAGTAGTGAGTTATCTTAGTATTTTTCATAATAGCTTCACGCCTTGAAATAATCACAACGATGTTCCAAGTAAAATCCCGAAGCGATCAATCAATACTCACACAATTCGCAGCTCTTCGTTTGGCCAGCAAACGACAGACTCGGCATCGGCAGCGCCATCGGCTTGATCGACCGCGCAGCCGTCAGCGGCTCGTGTTGCAACAAGCCCGTCGCGTCTGCCTGCCCACCCAATCCAATGTCGAACAGCATTGATGTGCCCGTGGCCTGATGATGCACCACAATGATATCATCGACAATGTTCATCGCAAAGCGTCCGCCCAGTCCCAGGCGCAACACGTGCGCCTTTTGCGGAGCCATTCCGGGACCGTTGAGCAGATAAACGACCACCTCCATCAGACGCGGCGGAGCGGTGGGCTGGAGAATGAGGATGGCCGAGACGCCGTAGATCTGGGCGAGTGTCAGATCGCGTTCGGGCACGCCGCGATCGTTTTTCCCTGAAAGTGGAAAGAAAAATGTTCCAATTGCTCCACCATTCCAGCCCGAAATCATCGCCGCCCCCCCTACTCACAAACTAGCTTCGGCAGCTTCGTTATCGTGCCCGGTCGCAGCAGCACCGGCCACAGAATCTGGCCCCTATTGGTCGCCAGCACCGTCAGCATGCTCTGCGAGCTCCACGAGAACCACTCCACCGACACGGCCAGCGTCTTCACCGTCTTGATCTGCTTGCGGTCCATCTGCACCGCCAGCAGATCGATGCCGCCGCTCGAGATCACCGCCACCTCGCGCGCCCCAATCCACACGAAGCCAAAGATCTGGCCGTTGCGGCCGCGATGCGTGCACTGCTCCAGCGGCAGCCGCGGCTGGCTGCGCTCCGGCACAAAGTCGATGAACTCCACCTCGCTGTCGGTGCGCTGCACGGCGAGCACGCGATTGTCGGCGGTGAACTTGATGGACCGGATCGGTCCCTTGTCGTCCATGCAGAACGAGTAGGTGTCCGAGTGGGCGTGCGGTCCCTTGACCACGATGCCGGTGGCACCGCCAGAGCGGACGGCGAACACCTGGCGATTGGAGTCGTCGAAGAAGACGTTGGTGAGCTGGCTGACGGCATCGAAGCGGATGGGATTGGCGCTGAGTTCGAGGTAGTGGTGCGGTGGGGATTCTGTGGTGGTGGCGGAGGCGGTGGACGGCGGCGCACCGCTGCCGGACGAGGAGGCCATTGCGCGGGTGATGCGTGCGGGGGTCAAGAGTTCAAGTGAGTACTGAACAATGGACAATTATTCGACAAAAGATGATTGCAAGTTTGATAGTGCGGTTGAGTGAAATATTTGCATGTGGGAGGTGGATTGTTTGTATACAAATAATGAATGAATATAATGAAAATGTATATACGAGGGGTCATTCGCACTGAACATTTTATTTCGAAACAAATAATTCATGCACTCTCGAAATATTCGAGATATTTGGAATCCAAAGACGTGATTCCAAATTATGAACATTATTGAGTTGAAGTAACTTCTATGTAATTTTATGTTTTGTATGTTTTACATGAAGTGGAAACAAAATAAAACAATTAAACATCCCCTCGGAAGGAATGCGCAGTCGGTGTTTTGACAGCATTTGCGTCCATCAGCTGATTTCGATGAAAGTGCATCGTAGCTTCTAAGCAAAGTATACGCACAGGCGTTTAATTTTGTATTCACGCATATGATACCGGCAAAATACACGCGTATACGCATTTTTGTGGGTGGTAGTGTGGGTGGGGTGGTGTGAGTGGTAATTGCGGGATACATGCATATACGCATGTTTGTTTGGCATCATGCATACACGTTCATTCAATTGGGTGACCTTGAGGCGTCCTTCGCACGCGCACAAATCATAATAAATACACAAGAACACACGAACACACATACACGACCGACACACACACTCACACACTGGCGCTTTCGTGGCATGTTCGGGTGGTCGAGCTCGCGGCCGAGCGCGCATTTGACGCATTTGTCTGCAGTCGTCGGTCGTCGGCACTTGCTGGTCGCTGCAAAATTATTAGATATCTGCGTTTGTTTGTAGTTTGTACGTTTGTTAGTAGCAGTGCACTCGCGTGTGTGTGTGAGTGTGTGTATAATTGAGAGGGCTCGGCCCAAACGCGACTCGCAACTAAATGTTAGTGACCGCGAGGATGTGAGCGAAGGCGTAGTCCAAGTCAAAACAAAACAACACAATCAACAAAACACCGTACCAATTATAATCGTATCAATTTAGTGATAACCGCGCGATGTAGAGATTTGTGATTCGCGTGTTATTTAGGGGTTCGGGTATTGAATGTGTATGTGTGTGCATATTTATTTACGTCACAGCCTAAATCGAGTGCATTTTCGAGCATACCTCAACAAGGGACGCGTGTAACATACCAAACATACGAAACATATCACCGACGAGGTGTTTAAATCAATTCCAGTTCATCCACAATATCAACGTTCGAAATGTGGTGCATATCATTTTTGCGATGATTTTATACTGATAAGCACGTATGCCAGATCAAGTGTGCGATATTTCTTGATGTGCATATGAAGCAGGAGACTTTGGAATATATAACTTGTACATACACCGCGTGCACACCGTCTATGCAATAAGCGCCAGATCGATCACGATTACAGCAATTAGCAAATGCCCTTTAATCTGTAGCCAACTGTTTACCGGTTTCCACTCGCCGGTCTACTACGACAAACGATCTCAGCGGTTCGAGATGAAAAGTGCGGGCATATTCGTCGAGTAATTTGTTAGTGATGTGGGCGCTATTCGCAAACGGCTCAATAGAGATCGCCAAAAGCACAGAGAGCTTGAGTACGACGTAATTGCCAAATCGCACAGTTTCTCTGACAGCAGACAGTATACACAACATGATACAATATTATATTGTGCCGGTATTATTTTTGCCTGCGAGTGTAGTCTCTCTAGAGCGAACAAGCCGTGCGCACATGATGTTTACTCTACGCTCTGCTACCTCGTCGCTGGGCAGAGACGCATGTTGATGTGTATTGTCGTCGTGTACCGGCTTTCAGCGCAGTGTTTGTCGTTATGTGGTGGCGTGAATGTTTTGGTCGTTACTTCGTTACTATATAAGTGCGATCGGTGTGTGTGTGTGTGTGTGTGTGTCTGCGTGCACTGCTGAGAACGTCACACCACCCCACTCTGCGCGAATATATGCAAGTACCCGATGCGAGGTGATGAGATTATAGCTCGTCGTCGTTCGGCTGCTCGTCGATTCGAGTGCGCGCCGACGCACTGAGCCAAGCAGCAAGTGCGCATGCACAGCCGCAAGTGCATCGCGCACCAAGACGAGGCGAGAAGAGCGCAAAGCGCATCCGAACAGCGGCGACATTTTACGACAGCAGCATCCGCACACCGCACCGCCAACCAGTCTTCGTCGGACATTTCAACTGGGCGGCGATCTTGCGGAAAGCGCGACACACGACCACGCGAGTGAACACACATTTAGTGATCGTGCCGCGCAGTCAGTCAGATTGTGCGTTATTATTTGTCGTTTACCCAAGCCCCATCTCTCCTCGTCTTCTGCCCAAAACATCTCTACTCATTCTCTTCATCTGGCGTGCGTACGCAATCTCGGTTTGTTTTCGATTTTTGTTGCCTCGGCTCGGCGATATTTTGGCTAGACCGTCGGTGTGTGTGTGTGTCTGTATGTGTCTGTATGCTGCGCGTATGTCAAGTCAAGCGATCAGCCCACATTCTATTACGCACGACCGCGGGGCGCAACAAGACGGGTTGTTATATAAACCGCCGTGGCGTGTACCAAAAAAACAGAATTCGAATCGAGATCAACGGCGCCATATGCCGACGACGACACGTCGTGTGAGTGAATGTGCGCCTGCGACATACGCGGGTTCTAATTCTAATATATGCGAGTATGTGTGTGTGTGTGTGTCTGTGTGACTTTGTCCAAAGTTAGGCGCGCTTGTTCAGGGATGTGTGTCGTGTTCGAATGCGGATGACACGCCACGCCGAGATGTGCGCAGTTTGAACGGTGTGGCGACACGGTGTGTCGGTTTTCGTACACTTGGATTCCGATTTCCAACGGTGGCGCAACGCATGCACAGTTCATCATCTCATGTGATCTCTTGCTCAGCAGAGTGTGGAACTGCGCTATGCGCCACAGTTCAGAAATGTTTGTAAATATTTTGAGTCCTGATGCGCGGTGTATTTATAGAAATAAATGCACTCAAAACGTCTCGACGCCAAAACCAGAACATCGTCGCTCATTATAAGTACACCCACCCCACATGCGCCCTCTCGCCGACGCGGCGAACTCGTGGCTTCCAATTTGTACTCGATCTCGTGCAGAGAGCGGGAACATATGCATATGCAACACTTGAGTGCTGGTCGATGCTTATCGTAAGATCGTACGATCACACCTCCTTCTGGCCGACTTGCGAATTGTCGTTTAAATCGTAAACAACCCATTCCCAAACCACATGTCGCCGAAGAAACACTCGCATCATCCTCGCGGATCAGAGACTCGTGGACATCACGAGCTGGCCGCGTGATTGTGTTTCTATAATTGTACGGAATCAATATATAATTTGCATGTGTACACACAGCACCACATATGCATCATATCAGCGCTCAGCGCACACGGCCAACGTTGCACACGTTGCGCGCTGCTATTTCTGATTGCCCGAAATTGTAATCATTTGCATATAACCGCCACAGTCGAACAAATGAGCGCGCGAACGACAAGCAAGACAGCTTGAGCATACACGCACCACAAATTCACTGACGACTCAATCAACGTTTTTGAACGCATCATTTCTCGTAGGTTCGAGCTGTTCACACACAGGCTGCGTCCACGATAGATGAGCAACGCTGGTGGCCAAACGACGACGAAGACGCAGCCGACGACGACGCCGACGTCAAAGCGCTCTCGCGGTTTGATTTCATTCCTACCGCTGGGCATGTCCTGTCGCGGCAGGGCGGAAGCATTCGCACGCCGCCTCCAGTTCCGTCTGCGGTCGCTCAGCGCTCAGGTATGATGAGAGAGCGGATGCGGATTGGATATGGTTCAACTTAAACAGTGTATTTCACTATTCGCACACAGGATCAACTAGGTGAAGCGCAGTCGGATCCGACGGACGACACTACCGACAATGACTGCGAAAACGACGATGGCCTCGACATCTCCGCCATTCCAACCAAAGTGCCAGCACCGCCCACCAGCAGCAGCAGCAGCAATGACCGGCCGCCGCTCGTCGCCAGCCAGTCGGCTGATCCACAGCCGACCGTGTTCGATGACATCGATCTGACGGACGCACAACGGCATGCGGCCACAACCACCACGACGACCACGATCGCGAACGCCAGCAGCCAGCACAGCGAACAACATGTCGTCTCCAGCTTCTACGAAGCCAGTGTCGCAGCGGCCGCCACCGACCAGATCAGCCACTCCTCCTCGGAGGGCATCTACTACGATCTGGACAGCGCTGGCGGCGACTTTGAGACATCGTCCATCGACGGCGAAATGGACGACGTGGACGAGTCAACCACGTCGACGACCACGGGCATCACGTCGAGCGATCGCCTGCTGTCCTCGTCGCTGAGCCACGCCGACTACTTTGACTGCGACGACATGGACGACGTGGACGGCGGCCAGCTGCTGGAGCTGCTCAACAGCACGCTGTCGGGCGCTCCGATGACGGCCGGCATCAGCCAGCAAGTCCCGCAGACGGCAGCCATCAACTACGGCAACAGCAACGGCGACCTGGTCAAGTTGTCCGCGTACGAGCTGCGCCAGCTGCAATCGTCGCCCGTCATCGGTGGCCGCGCGCCGCCCACGTTCCGCATGGCGGACGACAGCGAGTTGCTGCTGCAGAGCTCCCACCGACCTCCGGCAGAGTTGGAGTGCAGCAGCGACAGCGGCAGCGAATCGCTGCCCGTCTCGCAGAGCACATCGCTGTCCTCGTCGTCGGCCACGATGACCGGCTGCGACACGGACACGTACGATGATGATTCGTCCAGCACGGCGATGCAGGACATTGAGGGCAGCGAGCAGCAGAAGCAGCAGCAACAGCATCAAACACTCGAAGAACTGTGCAAATTGTCCGCCCAAAACGCCACCGACGGAGCGGACCAAAAACCAACCGCCGAAGACCCATCCAACATCGAAGAGCTGGCCAACGATCCGGCGCTCGAGGCGCGCCTCGAGCAGCGCGACAGCGAGGAGGCGCCCTGCGACGCCGCCGATCACGCCGCCATGGTCGTCAATGCGGCGGACGAGCACGAGACCAGCAGCAGCAGCAATCTGGTCAGCGCCAGCAGCAGCTGCAGCAGCGTCGACGAGTCGGATCTGCTGAGCGGCGACCAGCGCACGACGGCGGACGATCGGCCGCGAAAGTTGCGCCGCTGCTCGTCGCTCAAGTCGTGCAAGACGCCGCCCGGCACGCCGGGCACCAAGAAGTTCGTGCGCTTCGCCGACGCTCTGGGTCTCGATCTGGCCGACGTGAAGACGTTCATGGACGAGATTCCGACGGTGCCGCGATGCGCTTACGATTATCTGACCCTGTCGTCGGACGACGAGCAGGCGGCGGCAGCTGCGGCTTCGGTGGCAGCGGCCGCGGCATCGGCTGCTCGGGCGGCCGCCAGCTGGTCCAACGGCGGCGGCAGTGGCAGCTTCGCGGCGGACAAACTGCTGACGCCGATGTTCCAGCAGCCGGGCGCGCTGCCCGACTTTCTGGAGCGTGTGCGCGAGCAGAACGTGTGCCTGGAGCGGGCGGCCGTCACCGATCCGATTTGCCTGACCATCAGCGGAACGGTGCGCGTGCGCAATCTCGACTTCCACAAGTCGGTGCATCTGCGCTACACGCTCGATGAGTGGGTGAGCTTCGCCGACTTTCAGGCCACGTATGTGGAGCAGTCGTGCGACGGGTTCTCGGATCAGTTTGGCTTCACGATATTCGGCAATTCGTTGAGACTGGGGCAGCGGCTGGTGATGGCGGTGCGGTTCTCGTGCAAGGGCGAGCAGTTTTGGGACAGTAATCATGGGGCGAACTACGTGTTCCAGTGTGTGCCGGCTGGGGCGGTGTGGAGGCAGGCGGCGGCGACTCCGGCGGTTGTGGCTGTGAAGCCGACGCCGGCGCCGCTGCCGAAAGCGGAGGAAGAACCGAAACCGGCTGCGGTTGCCGACGATGACGACGCATTGTTTTACTAAAGATCGACGCGCGACTACAACGAAAATCCACACATTTTTGCAGACGTACAGAAACACATACACAAACACACCGCACAAACAGAACGACGAGACGCCGCAACAAATAGAGTTCAAACAATAACGAATGGCCTTTTGCAACACACATATGGAGAAAGAGACATCGTCCGCAGCGGAGAATGCAATGTACAATTTGTCCGATTTTGTCCAACCAGTTCAACCTCATCTCAGTGCATGTTAGTAACGTAGACAAATATAGTAGAAGTGATAGTATTTAGAGTGATATTATAGCGCACACAGCCAAACTAATACAAACACCAACCACCCATTTCGAAAACGCGCAAAAACTACCCTCAAACTTTGACACATACAAGACCACTACTATCAACACCAACCAATAGTTTTTAAACGAAACCACTTGATTTATATATGTTATTCTATTAAATATTCAGGACGAAAAAACAATCGTTTGCATTTTATTTTGAATATAACTGGTGGTTGTAACGGTCGTCAACGGTCCTCATTTCCGCTTAAAAATGGCAACACTTTCAACTCATCGACGCGCTGCTGTGTAAACCCAGTCCGGCTAAGTTGAGCATTTTCTGTCGGCGATTGAGTGTCTTTCGTTCGCGTTTCGCGCCAAAACCCAAACAAACGTCAGCGTTTGATGAATGAGATGTCGTCTACGTGTGTAGTTTCGTGTGTGTGTGTGCGTGTGCGTATACGACTTAAACCACAAAGTAATAATAATCTCACTCACACCTTTGTCGCCGCACCACCCCAATCTCCAAAACAGTGCGCATAAAAACGTGCACGCTTGTGTGTCTGCTTGTGTTTGCTCCACATTATATTATATTGTCGTCGAGCAGCGGTTTTGTTATTCGGCCCGCGCGTCTGCTCAGCTGGAAATTATTCAATCGTCGCGAGCACTTTCGAACGGCAGCAGCAGACAAATATTAGCTGTGTAAAATCCACAGCAAGCAGCTACACAGAAGCTCCATCACACCGCGATCGCGTTTCGGTAGTTTTCGTTTCAGTTTTCAGTGCGTCGATAAAGAGGAGTGTGTGCGTGTGTGGTTGAAGTGTAAGTCTGGGTGTTTGCGCACAGCAAACACACAACTCACCGAAGCAGCGACGAAGAAGCAGCAGTATCATCATGGTTTTGTCGGTGGCCGCTCATCTCGATCCCGAGCGCGATGTGCGCTTCTTCAAGCCGATCAGCGTGGCCGTCGATCAGCTACCGGCTCCGTACAACCAGCAATTGGCCGCAGACACGCAGTTTTACAGGTTCGTGTGAAGGCAGGGAAGGCGTGTGTGTGACGTGTGTGCGTGTGTGACGAAGTCAACACAGTTCACAGTTGATGAGCTGAGCTGAGCCAGCAGAGCACATGCGCATGAATACGTGCGTGTAGCTTAATCGGGGCTATTCGAATTTATATTGTCGAAGAGAGCGCGTGCGTCGATGCCGGGTTGCTCTAGCTTTCGGTATGTGCTGGGCTCTGCTACTATACAGTCGCACATGTGTTTAGTGCACCTGTGTGCACAAACACGCGCTCCACCAAAATAACCATACGGACGACGCATACTTGCGCACATGCACGCGACGATCATGCATTTTCGTCGGTTCACGCGCATATTTGTACACTCTACACACATGACGACATTACACACACGCACACGGACGTCAGTGTGGTCGTTGGTGTTTTGGTGCCGCCGCCGCCGACGTCGACGACGACTCTTATCGTCATTTAATAATGTGTGTCGCGCAAGCATTTTCGAGGCCGCCATCATCGCACGTTCACGACGTCAAGTTGGTGGTTGTCATTAAAACACGACAAACTGATGCGGCAGCAACGGTGGTGGTTTCTATAATTGTGGTCGTTCGCTCGCCCGTCAGTCCTCATTTACCGTTCGACGAGCATATGTCGCGAGCATACTTTTTTTGTGGGGCCGACGAAACTACTATCGGTTTCATTTTTACCCCGCGCGCGCGCTCGATAAATATAAATATTTATTCGCACACAGTGCGTAAGTAATGTCGCAAATTTGACTTGATCGCTGAGTGCTTTTTGTTTACCTCGGTGGCATTTTCCAGTATTATCTATTAACGTTCACTCGTCGCTGCGGAACTCGGAGCGGAACGGTTTATTGCCTACGTGTCGCGCGTTTGCGTCGGATCGTCGCTGTTGTCTCACACCCATTTCGTCGTCCATTCACTCCACACACACAACAGTCAGTGCCTGTGCGGCGACCAGCTGCTGCTGCAGCCCAACACGTGCGTGCGCATCAACACCAAGACCAAGGCGGCGCCGCGCAGCGCCATCCTCGCGGCCGCGCGTTTCGCGCGCATCCGCCACCTGTACGTGGACGCCAAGCGCACCGAGCGCCAGCAGCGCGCCATCGTCGAGTATTTCGTGCGAGCCAGCGACATTGCGGCGGATCTGCAGCCGCAGACGCAGGTCGGTGGCGGCGATGCCCGTCGCGAACTGATATTGGACCACCGCAAACCGTCGCATCTGGCGGACGTCTCGGTGCTGGCCGCCTTTGCGCCGTTCAGCGTGCAGTTTGTCGGCGGCCCAACGGCGGAGGCGGACAACACAATGTTCGAGCAGTACAGCACGGCAACGGCGACGACCGTTGGCGCCCTCGACCCAGCGCTGCTGCCGCCGCCCGCCGGACTGGCGGCCACCGTGGCGACGGCCGCCCTGACGGACAAGTACGTGTGCCGCTACAAGATCATCAAGCTGAACGGCAAGTACTGCCTGTTTCCGTGGGCAGTGACCGCCACGGCGATGGTGCTGGATGCCGCCGAGATTGCGGCCGCTGCGCCCAAGGTGCTGGACACGGTGGCGGCGGCGGCGCTGCTGATGGCGACGAATAACAATAACAATCACATCATGATGATCCATGACAAGGAGAATACGCCCGGCAAGCAGAAGGTGAACGAGCGTTCGCCAAAGCGGAAGGCGGCGGCGCAAGCGGCAGCGGCGGCCACGATGGCGGCTCAGCTCGAGGCGACGGCCGGTGCGCAGTCGGTGACACCGATCAAGATCGTCGGCGGCAACTCGGTGCAGAAGGTGCAGGGTCGCAATCGGACGCGCAATACGACGCCACCGCCGCCGGCGGTCGCCGAGCATCCAGACGGCGCGGAGGATGACGATGAGGGTGCGACGACGCCGCGCAAGAGGCGCCGCAATCAGCAGGCGGCGGCGGCGGAAGTGGTCGCCTTGACCACGCCCTGCACGGTGAAGTTGAGCGCCTGCAAGAACCTGAACAAATCGCTGGGCGGCGGCGCCGATTTCAACGAGCAGCTAAACTATTCGATTGAGCAGCAGGACGCGTTGAAGGTGAAGTTCCGCATCTCCGATCGGTCGAAGCGCGAGCGAACGCCCGAACCGATGCAAACGGCTGCGGCGGATACGCCGTCGCGTCGGACGCGCCGCCAGACGATGGTGGAGGCGATGCGCGAGGAGAGCAGCACCACGCCGTCGATGGCGACGCCGCAGCGGGCGCAGCGGACGCCGCGCAAGAGTATCTTGAAGACGGCTACGCTGAGGAATGCTGGTGAGTTGGTTTTCTTGATTTGATGTGTGGGTTATTCGGGAATGATTGGCCTGACGTTGCATTCAGAAGGTTGTTTTTGGATAGCAATTATAATCATAATCCGATCATTATAAGCCAGGTGTGCGGCAAAGTTACAATAGTTATAAGATAGTTTTTGTTTTGCCATCTGGCTATTAAGACCTACGATCGGACCAACCGAGAGAAACAATAGAGCAAGATCACGCGTTTTTCATTTAAAATGTCCATAAGAGGATATGTTGTGCATATCCCAAGGATGGTTCATAGATTATTGTTAACCCATTACGTCCATCCAGAATCCAGTCAAAAAAAGGTATTTTAGGGCGATTGTAGAATTCCTTAGGTAGTCTATATATCGGGATGATATGAGTTTTATTATTATTCGGAAGAACATTTTTATATCGTGGTAAATTTCGAGGTAGGTGTTATTGGAATCGAGAGTAAAAATGCCAAATCAATTGAAATGAATAACAAAAATGGAGTGCGAGGGTGCTATAATTTGTAATATACCTCTTTATTTTGTATGTCAATTGAGAATTGAGAATGATCAAGATATGATTAGGAGCGCGTTCCATAGTGCCAATTATTTTCTTGAAAACGTATCTATCGGGGGACTTGGGAACTGGAGGCATTTGAAAACCAGCCAAGACACGTCTCAAGAAATTGTTAAGTGGGTGTTTTTTTGTACCGTCCATTTGGACAGCGGAAACGAATATGTGCATTGGACGAAAAAATGTGGCAAAACACAAAAGATGATCAAATCAACAAAATATTTTCCTAATTATGTACCGTCTATTTAGACAGCAAAGATGATATGTGCATCGGACGGAAAAATGGGAAAGTATCGATATAAAAATTAACAAAATAATAAAATATGAAATAGAAAAAGAACAACGATGAAGAAACAACATAGTTCTACTGCGTTTTCCCCTCTAAAAATACAACTATCAACAACTACTATCTATTTCCAAATTCGATATGATTGGCAGGGGTTAGTGGCGAAATCATTCCGAACCTCTTCAAGCTATAGAGCTAAAAAAAACTGTAGAGGAATACAAACATTTTTATAAACTAATTTGTTCCTATTTAGTTTGTCTCGAAACTTCTCAGCCCATGTAGTAATGTTACATATTAATTTCCAGTCAGCAGCCATCCAGCCACCTGTGTACTGTTTATGTAGAACACATGTGTGACCTTATCTAAATATCGACCAAATGGGTTATGGACATGGACTTCCCCCCAAACTCTCCATATCAAGCTTCGAATAGTTATTGGGCTTGTTCGAAATAAGTTTCAACATTTTAATAATATTATAACTAGGGCTACACATCTCTAGTTCGAAGCCAAAGTCATAAAGCTTCTAAACTTGCTAGTTTGTGAAACACTGTTTTCTAGTGGGAAAAAATTGCGGCCAAAGCCAAAACATGAACAGAAAGTGTTATCTCGGTTTTACCCCAGCCGATAAAAATATCAGCGATTTTTTTATAAATTCTGTTCTGGCCATTTGGTCACCAAGGTTGATGCGAACTCTAGAC
>JANTBZ010026986.1:0-13491 GCA_024741255.1 Exechia fusca
ACGCAAAAACAAGAACTAACGAAAGGTCCATATTTAATCGAGAATCGGCGGCACTTCCCATACATGTCGATCGAGCATCGCAACGTATGTTAATCGCAATTCTATGAGCCAAAAATGGCTCGAACATTGGTGCCATGAAAAATTGTGATGAAATTCATATAAATGATGATGTATACAATATCGTGCTGAAAATCCATGTTCAAATGTTTACAAATAAGCGAGATATAAGGATTTTGCGGTGTAACACTTCATACCTCGCTCCCTGTATTAGCAATTCAGTTGAATTCTGCCGCTTGCACTCTACAAATATTTTGAAAATAATCTACTGGCATCAGCTGTATATATTCTCGCTGGCGGTGTTCCGCAATCGCGTGCGTTCGCTGC
Source organism: Exechia fusca (assembly GCA_024741255.1). Lineage (NCBI taxonomy): Eukaryota > Metazoa > Arthropoda > Insecta > Diptera > Mycetophilidae > Exechia > Exechia fusca. The sequence goes on from JANTBZ010026986.1 coordinate 385, forward strand.
ATAATTGACCTTGGACGGCGATTTCTATTTATCATATTCCGAATGTTGCACACTGCAGAATGTTCGATGTTCGAGCTTCGAGCACTGTCGTTCAATATGCGATCCGTCACATTTTTCCCCCGCCATCGGCCCGCGATACAATCACACAGCTGCAGCACTCCGCGCACGTCACGGAGTCACATCGTCGAACGTGCCGCGCATGACAAACCGCGTGCAACAAGTTCGATTCGATTTCGGACGAAACAGTAGGGCTAAACATACGCGCGGATTGAGCTGCACATACAGACGCATTTATTCGACAATATAATCAAATCAGTTGACACCGAAATGGAACGGAATAATTGAATTCCAGCACGGTTGTGGACCAGACCAGTGAATATTTATTGGTCATTCATGTGGCATGGTTCGCTGACACCGTGTTGGAAACACCTTCAAAACCGCAGCGATAATAATTTATTGCATTTATTCGTGTGTTCACTCGATATGTCGGTATGCACATTTTATTGCTCGGAATCTCGTGCCAATCTCGAACAAGCACGATCGGTTCTAAATATAGCAGTGCATACTAAAGTTAATTTTAAACCAAATCGTTTGATTGTTTATGTACGAGAGTGAGTGTGTGAGGAGTCACGAATTAAATGAAGCATGCTCAATATTCATGCAAAGTACACCTTGCAAAAATTCAAATCAAATTCGCTTCTTCCTTCGCTGTGGTGTGAAATTGATCGGGCGCATTCTTTTTAATAACTTTCGTGCACCCGAAAAGCCGCACATCCTTTAATCGGATTTGTGCTCGCCCCCGGTAATAGATTGGGACCTCGGTCCTCGTTCGACGACGACTAATCGGTTGCATTTAACAAGATTGGCGAAAATTGAACGCGCCGGCTAAATTCTAACCGACGTTGGCGTCCGTCGTTGGCGTCCGTCGGTCCGATCTAGTGTTTTTTTCTCGACGCTGATGCCGTTTTGTCGACGGTCGATGGAAATTGATTTCACTTTTTTCGCCGAGGTGGTCGTGCGGCCGGCGGAAAACGCTCAAGGCGTCTGGCTGGTCGAATTGGGATTAGCGAGTGACCGAGACCAGCCAAGTGCACTGGCCAAAAGTTGCATATTGATTTTTTGCGCAGCGTTCGTTCGTTCGTTCGTTCGTTCTTCACATCACACCCGATATGTATTCCTGCGATATTCCTGAATTTTCACATGCCCTCTCATCGACCATCGCATCGACGTAGCATAAAGTATACCTATACTGTACACATACGCGCGCACATTCACTCACTCAATATGCCCATAATTTTTGGGGGTCGCTCGGCGGTCGGTAATTCTCAAGTGGATAGACGTCTGTGAATGCGGCATGTCGTAATTTCTGGCATAGACACATCTCCACACCACACACATACACCGACACACACACACACCGGCAACAAGGTGAAACTTGTGTAACTTTTTTTCTGTGTGCTAAACACGGTCGAACGCACAATTTATGTGTGAACTTTCGTGCAGGCCTAGCAGATTGTGCGTGCGTACGTCAACAAATCCGCAACATACTCAAAGCATAAATACGCACACACACGGAAACAAATGTGCTCGCATCGGAACACATAAGAATCCGACGTAATTGAGACAGATTATATGTTTTAGAATATATATGCTACACTTATTCTATGCTGCAGCATATTAACAATAATATCGCGCCGATTTTCTTTGTGCGTGTGCGTATCAAACAGCTTAGGATTTACCGCTTGTATGCCACATATATTTTAAGTCCTGTTCCATCGCTTTAATCTACTCACCAGCACATCTGCAAACAACATGTTTGTACTGGCGTTTATGCGCGTTCGCGTTCGCATTCGCGCTCAAAGGAAAAACCCAGATCCCACAGGTGTGACGGCACACACACACACACACAGCATCTATTATGCTGTGCGAGATAATTTTTAAAAGAATTTTCCTCAAAGCAGAATGTCCACACCGCGACACCGGCTTGGTGTGCTTAGAGCGCAGATGCGCGCAAATATTTATGATCCATTGACCACACGCACATGCATACTGCCGGACATCCGCCTGGGACCTGGAACGCCGGGACCGATGCACATGTTCAAAGAGAATATGCACTTTGAGCTGCGCATGATACCTTGATTTGAATGTACGCTGTCTTGTTTGCCCTAAAGCAGCATGAACGTGCAGCATAAAAATGTAAGAGTACTGCAAACGACACGACTTCTATCCGAAGCGCGCCGACGAACTCATCCGACGAGATAAACCTCTAATTGGCCTCGTTTGAGTGTCAGAACTTGTCCGCCGCCGCCGCCGTCGTCCGCCGCAAATCGCTGTTCAATATCTTCAACTCGTTCGCTGCGCTCCGATGACAACCGCAAAACTTTGCGCCCGGCTTGCCGGCCAATTGTTGCCTCCCCGAGCGTCGCGCCGTGCACTCAGCGATGCATGGACATAAAAATGGATATCCTAGTGTGTCGCCGCTCCGATCGCCGAGCGCCGGCGACGCGACGCTGATGCGCACCAGGGAAATGCATATGGGATCGGTTGCATTGATTAGATATGAGTGGGGAAAACATAACAATTGAAACGAACACCTAGTAGATGTGTATGTTCTCTGGAGGATTATACATTTCCGAATGTGATATTTAAATCAGCATGAATAGGAACTCTACAAGATCAGAACAAATCAGTCCATTTATTATGTATTATACAAGGGACATCCTGAAGCAAAAGTATTTCGGTTTACTTGAATCTTACCCGAAAAGAGCTGTCCATTCCATAATCATTCACCTGGTAAGTTCGGCAGAATGGCGCGTATTCCCCGAGTGCGCGCGCTTATCCGCAAATCCACAAAATGCATGTTTACTGCTGTTGCGCTTGTCGCTTCTGTGTGTGCGTGTGTGTATGTGACTGGTCTTCGTCGTCGCGGTTTGTTGATGGCTTGAGTGGTATGCGAGTGTGTGACACCGACCGGACTCGGACCAACGATGGTCGAAATACACAAGTTTTCCGGCGACGACGACGACGACGACGACGATGACAAGGCTACAAAACTTTGCCGATTCGATGACTTCGTCGCGTGCGCGTGTGTGTTTGTGTGTCCGAGTGTGTGAGTGCGTGTGTCCAGCCAGAGAAGCCAGACCGGACCGGCCCGGCCGAGCGTATGACACAGAAATATATGTTTGCAAATGTGTCCGCCATTCATTCATTCATTCGCCGCCGCCGCCGACATCGTCATCTCGCGTTCCGCATAAGTATGCTGTGCGAGACCAATCCAATGGAAATGTCGATACAAAGTATCCGGACGTTTATTTGAATAGTTCTTCCCCCCCTCTCCGTCTCCGCCTTTGGTCGTTGGTTTTTTTATGCTGTCGGTCTTCGGTGGCTGGCAAAAGTCGGTCACATCGCCGACGTCGTCGTCGTCGGGTGAAATGACTTTAATCGCACAAATGCGCGCGCACATTTATGCTGCCGCTCCAGCTCCAGTTCTGTTTTGCATAAATCTGTGTGAGAATTTGCGCTCAATTCAGTGCACGCGCGCAGCAGCACACGTAGTAATAATGCGATTATTATTGAAGCATATCATAACGCACGCATGCACGCACGCACTATGTGCTCGCACATCGGCCCAGGGGCCGATTTCTCTCATTGAATGCCATAAAAAAAATGTACGCAAATTCGCGGAAAACCCCGCAAAAAACGACGCGTTTTTGTCTGGCTGGGGTGGGCGAGTAGGGGGTGGGATAGTGTGTGTGTGTGCGCGTTGTCGCAATTGCGATCGAGTACGCAGCACATCCGCGCATATAGTGTGTGGGACATGCGAGCATATCATAATCATAATCCACCCTCTGCGCGCTGCTGCTGCTTTCTATATATCCGGAATGCCGGAGCAATAACAATAATGACACACACATGCACACACACACATGCACGCACACACTACTAACTTAATGGATTATAAAAGACGCAAGCATGCGTACAGCAATCCGCAGTACAATTCATTTTTATTTATGTGCGCGCACTTGAGGAATTATCCGATTCATCATTTGGCTTTTCCGCACGATGGAGAGCATAAATTCAAATCGTTGTCCTCGAATGCGCCCCAGCATACTGGCGCATACGCTCGACTCGAACACTGTGTCCAGTTGTTGGCAGAAAGTGCAGTCGTTCAATCTCGATTGCAGTTGTGCGGTTCATTGCGATAAGAACTTTGCAAAGTACTATGCTGCTGCTGCTGCTGGCTGAAAGTACTCTTCGTACATGAAGTGCGCTTATCTGCATGTGTGTGTGGTGTGTGTGCGCGTCTAGATGACCCCCAACGTTCAGCACGATTTTTCCTAATTCGTGTTGCGTTAGCACCCCTATCGCAAAGCGTCTGCGTGTCTGTGTCTATATGGTATGAGCATTGAAACCCCGTATCACAGATACATTTACCCACTCCCTCCCAAGACATTGTCAAGTCCAAACCCCGACGGCGGCGACAACGGCGAGTGTCTGTGCGTATCTATGCACATAATTCAATTGAAATTTTTGTCGATTCCAAAGTCGAAACTTTTCCCTTTTTGTGTGCGGCTCGCAGACTCACAGACCGTCGATCCGTCGGGGAGTGGTGTGAGTCGTCACGGTTGGTTTCCGCTTCGACGGCGTCGGCGTCGGCGTCGTCAAACCGCCGCCGTCGCCGCCAAAGTCGCCGGGATTTGTCGTCACAGTACACGAGCACATTTCGGGGGTTGCCATCGCATCTTTAAAGTGGGTTTGCCCCGGCTGGCTGGCTGGCTGGAATAGAGAAGGGGTTGAGCGGGTGCGGTAAACGTTGCGCGCACGAATTTCTCCATACTGTCGTCGTCGTCGTCGTCCTGGCATCTTCTTTGTTGCCGCCGCCAATTCGCGCGTATATTTTATCCATCTGTATCCTTTTCGACTTACACGGGCTGATATTTCGTGGGACATTTTTCATTTCATTTTTGTAATTGCAGTTCGAGTATTCTTAGGGCAATCAAGGTTTCACGCTCGTATGGTGAACTATATTTGTAATCTTAACTACGTGTGTTTATTCGTACATATATCAAAATAGTTTGGAGGCCGTTAGGCTCTTCGTGAATTTATGTTATGCTGGGCATTTCATATTTGAACATCAGGTCCATGTAGGAAATTTTAAAAGGTCAAAAACATAAATATAAGGGTTGATTCCCGTGGAAATGTTTAGACTGGATTTAATAGAAAGAATGTTGTTCCAACCGTCTAACTTGTAATGTCTGTAGTCACACAACCTATCAGCCCCCGTAGACCATTTTGTGCGGTGCACCTTCGGCGAGACGTGCGACGTGTGCGTCTCGCCTGCTCCTGGCGCAAAAGGGTACACACACACACAGACACACACGCCGGCGCTACGCGACGTCCTCGTCGACAGATTTTTGGCGCCATCTAGTCGTTGTCGGAGTTGCTGGATGTTAGATTAATGGATCATTTTTCGCCACCCCATCCGCCGCCGCAGCCGCCGGAAAAAAAACCCGGCGTGCCGACTAGTCGTGTGCGTCGAGTGACAGTGTGAGCGTGGCGGCTGTGTGAAACTGTGAACGGGTTGCCACTGCCACCGCCGTCGACCGACTTACGCATGCCAGATCGGCGAACATGAATAAATGTATATGTAAAGCGCTCGTTCGTCGTCGTCGTCGCACGTCGCACGCAAGCATAACTAATCGCTGTAAATGTCTGGCGTGGCGAAAAACCACGACGGCGATTCGGGCGACTCCGACGACGAGTCGTCTCGCCTCCGGCGTTCGGCGAAACTTTTCAGTCCGTGAGTGTGAAAACTATATGCTGAGTAGAGTAGAGATGTTTTCTGAGTGAAGATAAAACGTGAAGATAAAACGCAAGTACTCGCGATTCTAAAAGTCGATTTGACTCTCAGGGAAACGAACGCTAGTGGTACGTCACTGGAACACGAATTCTGATCTTTTCATCAGAACAGTTGCATCGAATATTATTATTATTATCGCCGATTAATAGCAGATTATAGGAAAATATGTATAGAAGATTATCTGCAATCTGGGTTGAACGGAAACCCAGTGAAATAAATATATTTCCAACTGACCTGTTACAACAATTATATGTTGATAATACTTTTATGAATTCCGTTATAGCTATTCCATAAGCATCATTTACTTAAATTCTAGCACGCTTCACACGCTTTACATAAATTTCAAGTTACGTAGACAAGAATCGAAAATCGAACCTCAAAATGTAATTTAAACCAAACTATGTTACCCTATTGTACCATCACTATTGAGGATATCGACATCTGGCTATTCCTTTATTTGGTAGTTATTCCAGTGTCCGACCGGACGACCACCATCTACTCTAGATGCGGCGCATACGTCATCATCTGCGCCAAACGCGCTCCGCCGAAAAACTACACCCGTTTAAGTGGCGCGAAGGCACGACGCCTCGCGTCCGACGACGCCCGGTAATCCGAATCGACATGTGTTGAGTGTTCGCGGGTGCGCGTATGTTCTCGCCCAGCGTGCGTGTCAGCGACGCAGCCGAGCGGAACAAAGTTTCCAGCGTTCGTCGGAGGCAAAAGTTCGAGTGATCTTTGTGCGCCTCCGCGCCGACAGGCCCTAAGTGATTGGACGAGGAGGCGCTGCGACTGAGCGCACAAATTAACGCGCCGCGACGCATTACTGCGATTTACGACCAGCGCGGCGTCGCGACGACGTCACGACGATTTATGCAAATGACTCTACATGAGTAAATACACCACACATCGTGCGCTAATGCGAAATACAGAAAATCGCGTGCGCCAGCCGCAGAGAAATTATAATAGTTACAGTATTCGACGTCGCGCGAGCGTTATCGTCGATCTCGCTGCTGGGAGCCGCGACGATCATTATATGCGCACACGTGAGTGTGGGAATTCGCCCACATGTGCGCGCGCAAGTCGCATGTCATTTGCACTGCAGTCAAGCTCAATCGATATGGCGCACATGATGATTTTGAAAACCGACCCGTGCTGTCTTTATAATAGAGCGAGCCGCGCGTGACACGACGGCGGCTGTGTCAAGTGAGATGTTATCGCACAGCTGTGTGTGCACACATGCGCGTGCACACGATACCAGGGAAACATTTTCGAATTCGTAGATTTACATTTCAATATTTCCTTTACTAAAGAAATCTCTCGAATAGTAATGTGATTCTGCATGTTATGTTGCTTCGAAATATGCGGACATCTTTATTGAAAACTTTATGGAAAAAAGAAGGATATTCATTGAACACCCCTTTGCAAGGAAATTCCATCGAACACATTTTTTTCCAAAAAATTTTCCTATTAAAAAAATGTTGAATCAATGCGCTTCTCTGGTAGATTGCCATCGACTGCAGCTCGTGTGAACCGTTGTCCGTTCGTGTGTGTGTGGACAATGGACGCCCAACGAACAAATTAATCGGTGCCGCCGCCGGCTCACACAAATGTCGACACACAAACCATAATTATATGGCTGCGCTGCGCTGATTTTTCGCGTGATCAGCGCACAGCCACAAATGGAACGCTTATACGGGGGCAAACGGCCGTCGCGAGCGCGCGCGTGTGGCCCAATAAAATATGTATGAATATGCAAGTGTGTGCATAGTCGCGTGTGTGTGTGTGTGTGACCATGAAAATATGATAATTTAGTGCACGCCGGAACGTGTGCGGTCTGCGGTTTTTCAAATGAATGCCTATAATAGTTTTTGTCGACCAACCCCCGGAGCATAGCATAGCATAGCATAGCATGTAGAGCATATCTCGGATGACTGATTTCTCGGCGCACGCGACACACAATCAGTGAAGTATCGAAGTTCGTGTACGTGTCGCCCACGTGTGGCCGGCAGCGCCATCGCAACACTTATTGATAATTTGTCATCCGCTTGTCGTCCAATCGAGCTGTCATTCGGCGCTCACATAATAATCAATGTTGGCCCAGAACCACACGTTGACACATATGCGTGGATATGCTGCGTAATCTTCGGACCACCCCTCTGGCTCGCCGAGTCGCGGAGCATTATATCGTATTATCGATGTATTGGGTATGGGAGAAATTAAAGTCGTTATTTCCAACTGCTCAGTCTTTTTTATTTTTATTTTATAAGTATATATAAGTAGGTACATACTAGTAGGTACAATACAATATATGTTCAAGCAAAGCCCGAAAAAACGACATAACTTTCTCTCCAACCTAATATGTTCCGTATATGTTTAGCCTTCACGCAATAGGGCCGAACGCGCGCTCTTTAAACCTGCGATTGATTCACATACATATCGACATATCGAAGCAGCATTGTCCTCGACAAACGTTTGCATGACATTCGGATGCAAGCGCACAATGCAGACACATTCCAAAAAATTGTGCCATCTTATGCACTTTGTGAGCGCGTGCGCGTTTGCCAACAAAATATAAAGTATCTATCCGGCATCCGGCGTCGCCGGTGTGCGCGGGAAAGGGTGCGCCCCCTGCTTGGGGGGCCAATCGAGACCTTGCTAGCTAATATATTTTGTTAATCGGGAGTAATAAAATTTTATGGCATCTTCGCGGCGCAGACCGGGGAGACGAAGAAAGTGCGCACGCGGCCAACGCGTCATCGATGGGTGGTTGTCTTGCAAGACAAAACCGAAGTGATACACTCACATGTGCCCAGCATGAACCCCGTGTCTAAAGCCGACGAAGCCAATGCGGTCCGATGCGGAAACCGTGTTCGCTGTGCTGCGCAAGAAAAGCGTGTGCGCGCACAGCCAGTGAGTTATAACGAGCACATTTATATTGTTCGGTGGCGGCGTTTTTTTTCGTGTGTGTGTGTGTGCACATGAATATAAACATATCGACGGCGACGGCAGTGTAGCAACGCATGGTGTTCATAAAGAACCCATCGCCAATGCAAACCCTTAACCCATTTTGGACGGGGTTTTTGTGTATTGGTAAGTGTTCTGAGTGGGAATCTTCAATACAATTCGTTCATGTATGTATCTCACAAATATCCCATTTTCAATGTTGAATGTTCATGTGAATCAGTTGATGTTAGAATAGATAGAGTTTAGCCGACTGGACTAACGAGATAGAAAATTTAATTCGAAAATATGCTACGTCTTCCAAGCATCAACTCGCGATAACGACCAGGTTATTGATCAAATTCATCCAAATAAAATACATATAAGTTAAGCAAGGACAAGACTTCCATATTTTCTTGTTATCACGTAAATTTTTGTCTTAGAACTAGCCAGGGCAATATTCCAAAGATGCCTGTTGCCCAAAATGGGTTGAACGTGGATATGACACAAAAAATGCCCGCATGTCGATACAGTGCTGCTCGAAAAATGGATGGGGATGAAGGACGAGTGGCAAACGCGTCGTCCTCGAAGACTCTGCGGCGTCGACGACGTCTCACCAAGTGGCTGTGGTGTTTTTGCTCTCACATGCTGCTGCTGGTCGTGTGCAGCATAATATGTTTCATATCAATAAAATCAATTAATCTCGAGTGTTTCCGTGTGGCGACGGCGACGATGTGACACATCAAAGATTGGTCCACCACCACCCGAGCGGCCGGTTTTTCTCCATCGTCCGTGGTCACTGGATCATTCATTATGCTTGCGCGCAAACTTACGATGCTCACTCGACCTCCTTTTTCGCGACACCGCGCCGGATTACGTCGACATGTTGACGGGCCGCCACACGGAAAAGTTCTGATCACTTTAATAACGGTTGGGCCGCGCGCGCGCGCGGAGCACATAAAACAGTCCGGCCGACCGAAATTTAATAAACTCTTCCGACAGTTGCAGAGTTCAGTTCGGAGCGGATTCGCTGGGCGCAACGCACCTTTGTCGGGCGGCGCCGCGGAATGTGACAATGATTTAATTTAAAAAGTTTTTCATTCTTCTAAGTGCGCTCGAGAGAAGTGGAATCCGCGCAGCGCTGCACTAAATCATTGTGCCAGAGATAGTCGTGCAGAGCAACAGCAAAAAATAGGGGTGGTGGTTTTAGTATCTTATGCGGTCGTATGCTGTGCGTGCAGTGCGTAGCTCGCGTTGCGTTGCTATGCCATTATAACTGGCACGACGCACGATGTGTTTAATTCACTCCGGGGTTGACACACATTCGCGCGTATGTGTCCCGGAAACTGCTTCGCGTATTTATGATTACTCTCTCTGTTCATTGGATTCCGATATAAATAACTGGCACAGAAGATGCGACGCCACTTGCGGCGTCCAATCAAAAAATGCTACTTTAACCGAGAGAGCGCGTCTTCGTCGCCTTGGACTTCGTGTAGCCTTCGTTGTCGTCGACGTCGTCGTGCCATCGTTTCGTGCAAACTGGGGACTCATACGATAGCCATTTAGTCATTCATGTTTCATATATTTTTATCGGTTTCTACTACACTTGGTTAAACGAATTTATTATTATTGTGTATGTGCTGAGCTGAGCTGCTGCTTATTTGGCTGCTGCTGCTGCTGCAAATGTGTCTATGCCCGTAAAAATGCGCTCGCTCGCCTGGGAGACGCAACGGAATCGCCGAGCAAATAGATGTAAATAGTTATGTATAATCCTCCGGTGACGGGGGGTTGGAGAGACGCGCACAAGTTTTCGGAATAGCGGAAATGTATGTCATATACTAGAGCAGGGTAGATAGACACACACACGCACACACAGAGTGACTGAAACTTTTTCGGTAGTAGCAATTATCGATTACTTAGCCAGATTGAATGGCAACGAATGCACATGCAGCTGATGCGCCAAATGACGACGTCAACGACTCCGAATCCGGATGACTTCTGGTCAATTAAGTTCATACGATCGGTGCGAGCTGCGACCGACCAGTCGCCAGGAATTCTTTTTATTTGCCATTCTGGTGCATATGCAAATCGCTTTTGGATGCACGTCCGTCCAGCGGACGTGCGCTGGTCATGTGAAAGCAGGGAGCAGGCTTGCTAAGTATTGGGAATTCTTCTTAATCCTTCCGTAAGTATTTAGTTCTTATCTTACTTGCAATTTTTACTTATCATTGTACTCAAGTATTCAAAAGACTGTTTTGTTTTGATTACATTTATTTTTCAATCTGAACGTTGCATACCAAAAATACTTTCTCGAAATCGTGAATTATGATGTATTCAATACACCCAAATATTTATCAACAAATAATTTTGGTAGTACTCAAAATACTTGTTTGAACGTACTTTTTACATGGCTGTGCGTGAGCATAATTTATCTGGGGTTGGAGTTGAAGCTAGAGTACGCAGCTACGCGTCGCAGCATAACTCTTTTTCGGACGCATTAGTCATTACCGAGATGGGTCGTATATCTTCCTCGCTGCTGTCGCGACCAGGGTACAGACCAACCGAGCACACTCTCACATGTTCACTAACCAGACAATGTCTGAACATACCCGCGAACGCCCGATTCACCCCGATCTCCTCACTTCACGGAGCTCCGAAAATGTGCGAACAAGGAGTTGGTCGGCGCCAACGTGGCGAAGCGCCGGTGTACTGGCAAAATGTGCGTGTGCATTTTCGCCGTTGAAAGTGCTGCTTCTCATGCTGGTATGCTTGATGGCAAATCGATGTGCAACACACAGTCGCGGATTTAATAAACACTCTATTGCGTATTCGCTCAACATATTTATGCTGTACACCCTGCGTCACAACTGATATATCTATATCTATATCTAACAATTGACCACATAGCCTCTTTCGACCGTTTGTAAAATCCGCCTATATGAACCTATATAACATCAGTTGTATTCACTTGGTGGTATACTAACATTCAAGTATAAGACGGAGGAGGACGAGGCACAAATCTGCTGCTCGGTATCTGGCGACGAAACATCAATAATATGGAAATTGCCGACGAACTTTGCGCGCTCGCGCGTTTTGCGGCCCTGATGCCCATAAACGAGCGAAATGTATGCGCGAATGTCTCCGCACTCCGCACTACTATACGTATAGCATAACTATGATACGCGATTTACGCGAAATATATTCGACAGTCCCGAAGACACATTTTTATTGTCGCACTTCTTTGAGCCGCCGCCGATTCGGCTCTCGGCGTTTGTAACGGCCTTTGAATGTACTAAGTTTAGATTCGCATGATACAGTATATTATGCTGCTGTGCGCATTTACAGCACAGCAGCTCAACTCAGTTCCATAAATCCCGCCCGGCGCTGAGGCGTTGCCGAAATGTGGGCCATTCCGGGGTTTTTTGTGTGTCGCATGCAATTTGCACTTTATTCGTGATGATCTGCGATGCGACGCGAACTTCAAGGCGGAATTAAAGCGACCGTTTGATTGCGAGCGCGCACGCGCGCTTGAATTTATAGCGACCGTTTAGCCGAATGACGGCGAGTGTGTTAAGTTTATATTGTGCAGCAGTCAAGTCGAGTCAATATGTTCATTATAGCTGCACTTTGCATGCACATCAACGCACACCATATGTGTGAAGCATCGAAATGATGCTCGCGTGCATAACCTCGCGACCATTAAACCGAACGACCGCATTTAATGCTCACACACGCGCTCTGGCAAAAACCCACCGAAAGCGTGCTAGTGTGAGAGCCGATTGCAGCGCAGCGATCGCAATAATCGCTATCAATTGCGTCGTCGTCGTCGTCCATTCATAAATAATATATTGCGCATATTCAAACACGCGCGCGCTGCAATAGATAAAATGCGCGCCATCCACAATGAAGTGCAGCAGTGCCGGGTTCGCCCAAATGTCGCGAGCGCATGAATCGTTGATGAGTGCGGCGAATTACGCGCCAACAAGCAATCTGCATGTCATTACACATATGGCATGGCTATATAACCCAGTGGAGACAGCGAGGAGTCACCCAACCAGACAAATGGGATGATATAGTTTTAGGATAGCCCGCATAAGAACGCTACAAAATCGAATTACATAAATATATTGGATTGAGTGAAACGTTTTCCATTGTTTTAGACTTCACTTCAATGCCTCATTTTATATTTCAATCGTTATCAACAAGGCCCGGAAGTTAAGGGAAAAACCCTTTTTTCCTGTTCATCCTACAGAACATTTGTAACCACGATTATGCGTCACGTTTCCGTACGATTGAAATGAACTATA
>JANTBZ010027097.1:1180-13486 GCA_024741255.1 Exechia fusca
TTCGCATAAGCCACATCCTTCTCGTTTCGCTGGGCCAGCGTCTGCACGTCGGCCAACTGCTGCTGCAGCGCCTCCACTTCGGAGCGCTTCAGCTCCGTCATTGCCGTCAGCAGATCCTGTGACGCTTCCAGCTGGGATTTCTCGACGAATTCAACACGCAAGCGCTCGGCGAATTGGTCAAGTTGTCGTTGATTCTCAGCTCGCAGCGCTTCGATTTCAGCGTTGAGAGCAGTGCTCGAGCTGTTTGCCTCATCCGACTTGTCCCGATTCGCACGCTCCAGATGCTCGAGTTTGTCCTGCAGTCGGCTGACCTCTTGCAGATGTGCCTGAGCGGATTGACTCTGATCAGCCTCTGCCTTTTGCAATGCGTCCGATTGGGATTGCAGTTGTGTTTTCAGCGAGCTCACTTCATCGGTCAGTCCGGCAATGCTGGACTCTCGGCTGCTGAGCTCAGCCGCCTTCGAGCTGAGCTCGTTCTTCAGGTCATCGGACTGGTTAACCGATTCGGCGGTGAGCATCGCGATTTTCTCGTCCAGAGCGCGGACTTGCTGCTGGTGGGATTCGAGGTCACTCTGCTGCTTGGAGCGAAGTGCGTTGAGTTCGGATTGGGCAGCTTCCAGATTTGTTGTTGAGTAAGCAGCCTGAGCGGCCTGCTGTTCGTGTTTGGCCTGCAGATCCGCGATAGTCTGCTGCAGGCTGAGTTTTTCAGAAATTTCGAGTGTTAACTTTTCTTCTGTAGCTGCAACTAGCTGCCGAAGGGCTTCGTGTTCCGGCTGGAGTTTCGAGAGACTCGCAGCGATTTCTTCCAATTTAGCAGTGATTTCGGTTGTCTTCTCCTCGGATTCCGAAAGTTGCTGTCGCACCAGCTGCACTTCTTCGACCAGCTCGAGATTCTTATTCACCAGGTCAACCTGATCGTCCTCAGTCGTCTTGAACTGTTCGTCCAGCTGCTCATTGCGTGCTTTGGCTTCGGTCAGTTCGGAGGTCAGTCGCTGTGATTCGGCTGCGGCCTCTTGCTGCGCCTTGGCCAGCTGTTCGGTCAGCTGAATAATCTGGTGTTTGGACTCCTCGATGGCCAGTTCCGAGGCACTTGCATCAGTGCTCAACTGCGCAATGGTCAAGTTCAGCGTGGCAGCCTGCTGCTTGTGCGCTATCAGGGATTCGTTCAATTCGGTGACTTCGTCGGAACTGGCCTGGTTGGCTTTGGACAGCTGTTCGATGAGACGCTGTTCGTTGGTGTGCAGATCGGCAATTTCCTGTTTGAGAGCCCGTTCCGAATCGGATAGAGACGTGATGCGATTTTTGAGAGCCATCTCCTGTTCACTATGTTCGCTAGCACCCTTTTCGGCCGCACCCGTCAGATCATGCACCTGATTCTTCAACTGATTGACACTCGAATGCAGCGTTTGCAATTCGGATTGTGCTGCACTCAATTCCTTCTGAAGATTCTCCTTCTCAGTGCTCACATTACTGCATTGCATCTCGATCTTTTGCACCTGAGCAGCGTGTTCCGTCTCCAGATCCGCCTTCTGCGCCTGCAGCGCGTTCAGCTCCTGGTGCAAGCGCTCCGCTTGAGCTGTCTGAGCTTCCAGCTTCTGCCCGATCTCGTCCACTTTCCGCTCGAGCGTCAGCTGAGTACCATTCGCCCGATCGACCAGTTCGTCGTGCTCGCGCTGCTTCAGCTGCAGCTGTTCCTGCATGCGCACCATCTCGCCGTTCGTGTCCGACGAAGTCGATTGCAGAGCGTCCAGAGTCTGCTGCACGGAGGTCTTCTCCTTGGCGCTCTGCGCCAGCTTCTGCTCGAGCATGGCCATCTGCCGGCCGACGTCGGCGTGATCGACCCGAAGGGTGGCGAGCTCGTCGTTGAGAGCCAAACGTTCGTTGGTGGTTTGTTCGAGCTTCGCACTCAGTTCCGCCTTCTGTT
This sequence comes from Exechia fusca, assembly GCA_024741255.1. Lineage (NCBI taxonomy): Eukaryota > Metazoa > Arthropoda > Insecta > Diptera > Mycetophilidae > Exechia > Exechia fusca. Next base: position 3,105 of record JANTBZ010027097.1, read on the forward strand.
GGTTGGACTTTTCGAGCTCTGCCGAACGGGCTTCGAGCTGCTGTCGCAAATTGTCCGCGGTTTGTTGGGCAGTGGAAATCTCCTTGGATTGACGTTCCACTTCGGCAGCAGATGACTCGAGGGCTTGAGCCTGCTTCGACAGCGTCTCTCGCAACTGCTCCTGTTCGGCCACCTGCATCTCCAACTTCTTCTTCTGCGCCCCTATGTCCTGCTGCAAAGCGGCCACTTGCACCGCACTATTCGACTCCCGGTGCTCCAACTGCGCAATCTGATCCCTCAACGTGCCCACATACTGCGCATCGTCCGCATGCCCGCTCTGCAGATCGGCCAGCTTTGCATTAGCCTCGACGATACTCTGCTGCAGCTTCGCATTCTGCGCCTCACCATTCGAGCACTCCGTCCGCAGCGACTCGATCTGCGCTTCCAGCTCCTTGAGACGCTGCCCATCGACGGCATTCCGCGATTTCTCCTGCTTCAGCTCCTCAATCTGTGCGTCCCTTTCGCGCAGCACCACATCGTTCAAATTCGACGCGACCTGCTGCAGATTCTCCACCTTAGCCTGCCACTCCTGTTCGGACGCGCGCAGCTTCTCGGCTTCTTCGCGCTGCTCCAGCAGAGCTTCAGTTTGCGCCTGGAGCTTGGCTGTGCTGGCCTCCTGTCGCACCTGGCCCTCATCCACTGCCGCCTGCAGGCGGACTATTTGCGCCGCCTGCTCGCACTCGGTCTGCTTGAGAGCGGTCAATTCGGCGGCGAGTCGCTCGATTTCTCCGCTCCTCTCGCCTGTCGTGGCGTCCAGCGCCACATTCGCCTCCTGGGCTGCGTTCAGCTGCTGTTGGGCGGCCTGCAATTCACCGGAGACGCGCTCCAATTCCAAGCGATGCACTTCGGCGGCACCAGCGGAGATGGCGGTCAACTCCGCCAGTTTGGCTTCATGTTCTGCAGCCAGCTGGGCTCGCTGGGTCGCCCATTCGGCGGCGCTCGCTTCGTTCTGGCTCACCTGGGCCTGGGCGCTCGCCAGCTCCTCCTTCAAGGCGTGCTCGATGTGCCGCATGGCCAGGTACTCTTTCTCAGTTGCCTCGTCCTTCTGGCGCAGCTCCTCCTTGAGCTGCTCGTTCTCGGCCTGCACGAAACGGATCTCGTCGCGCAGCGCGTGTTCGCTGGCCGTAAGGGAGCCCTGGCGCACTTCGGCGTCCACATCCGCCTGCTGAATGCGCTCCGCCAAAGTGGCCAATTCTTCGGTGCGCGACTGCAGGTCGGCTTCGGTGGAGACGAGCGCGGCCGATTTGAGGGCCAGCTCGTCGGCGAGCCGGCGGAGTTCGGCATGGTGGGCGGAGGCTGCGGAAGCTGCGGTGGCTGCCGCGGTGGCGGCATGGGAGGCGAGTTGGGTTTCGAGATGGGCGATGCGTTCGCTGTAGTCTTGGGTTTGGGCCTGGTGCGGAAAAAAGGGTAAGGATTCGGTTAGGGTGTAGTGTGGTCTGGCTGTGAATGAAGTGGTGGGAGAACTTACGTTGAGCTCATCACCGCAGAAGGTGGCCTCCTCGATGCTGAGCTGCAGGTCTTCGGAGCGCTTGGATTCGATGACCAAACGTTTTTCCAACGTTGCAATGGTCTCTTTGAACTGGAGGAAGAATGGACAATTGATCGTGTGAATGTACGGAAAGTTTACTGTGTGAACACAGTTATGCCAACATCAAGTGTGATTAATGGATATAGCCTGAAAGTACGATATCCGAAAATTACATCATCATTGTAACAGCAAGTACCAACATTTGGGCCAACCGAGAGAAACGTCAGAGCAATTTTGCGCGCTTCTTATGAACACATTTTAAATGGAAGAATTTTCACTTCTGACGTTTCTCGCGGTTAGGGAGATTCAACAGCAACTTACAAAAAAATTTAATTCCACAATGTCCCAATCACCGACACCCAATCAAGCAATATTACTTCAGAATGGGAAATAAGTTTCTATGGATGTTGTAGAAATGTTATCAACATTATAATTGACTGTTGTTTTCAATATTATCCAAATAGGTTTCGTTCAAAACGATCCATCGAACTTAAAAACATTCTAAACGTAGAGTACATTCAACTTCGATATCAGATTGCGATCAATTTCAATGATTTAGTTGCAAATCATTCACAGACTAGTATTTATTTGCTTTCTCCTCATTCTTTTCACCTTCACATTCTTCCGTTCACCTCCTCATGACTCAAATATTTCTAATGTTAGAGTAACGGAATATGTTTGGCGGTATTAGTCAGTTCACAAAGGCAATAAAAAACTCCGACATCCAGCGCAAACACAACCAAAAACAGCAAAGTCGAATTCAGATTTATTTCCAAACGGTGAGATTCAATCCATATAATAATACTTGTGTGATGATCGCATTTTCGTTTTTCGTATACCATTTTATGATAAGTGCTTTGCTCGAGCAAATAAGCTCATGTAAAATTGGATTTTTGTGCGCTTCATTTCAACAGCACGTCGTGCAGAATGCAATGCTGTTCGTGCGAGCCATGCCATCCCTGGAACTCGCGTCGCAAATCGGACATGCGAACCGTGCGCCGTTGGACCAGCTTGGTCCAGCGATTCGGGTCGTTCTGATCGTTCTGGTTCTCGTGGCTCTTGTGCGCATGCTGTTGCTGGTCATGATGATGCTGATGATACTGATGATGATGCAATCGCGGCTCGAGCAGCTGCAGCAGGCAGGCGGGATCCCACAAGCAAAACGTGCATAACATAACATGTATTGAATACGTCGACAGAACACCACATAAGCCACACATACACACGATAAAACACCACACACCAAACCAAAGCGACAAACCACACATACAGTCATTGAATTGCTGAGCTGCATTCAACTGCATTCAATTTATACGCGAATAGCTGTAAACCATCTCACACACACGAACCTGATTGATATCTTTCTGGTACGCGATGATCTGGCTCTCGGAATCCTGCTTCTCCAGCTCGCGCTCCAGCAGCAGCTGTTCGATGTGGTTCTGCTTCTCGCGCAGAATGTCCTACATTCGGAATGCACATGGCGAATCGCGCATGGCAGAGAGGCGGTTAATGGATTAGTAACTGTTCAGAACCGTGTTGTACGCAAATATTCAAACAGACGCGCGGGCTCACACACAACATGTCGCAGACATACGCGCAGATGTACTACCCTAGCTGATTAATTTGAACCATTCAATTTGTTTTACTATTTTAATTTTTGTAGGAAACCGTGAAGTCAAACAAACATTTTAATTATACTATTTGTTCATTGAAAATCCTATTGTATTGAAAAAACCGTTGAGGAAAAGCTTTACCTCATGGCTAATGAAAAAGAACGCGAGGTTTTTCGTTCGATGGTTTATTTGGACCTTCTTAGGCCGCGCTAAGCCAGAAGGTAAGACTTCTGCTCAACGATTTTTTAATAGAATGATGTTCAATGAACAAAACTGCATCATTAAAATTGTTGTGTGACTTCAGGTTATGGGTTCAAATTATTGAGCTAGGACAGTATAACATACAACACACTTCGGAATATATGATATTGTAACCGTGATCGCGTAGTGCCAACACCCACATGCAGAATCTACATAAATACCATCGTAATACGCGCACTCGCTCACACATTTTAAGTGCACCGCTGCAACATCAATATAGCCAATATTCCCCTGGCGCATTTATAGAATGACGATGATGACGGTGATGTGGTTCGAGCTGGCGATCTGAATGAATCCCACACACCAATCGTACATTGTACTATACTGTCGTCACCGGCACACCAGCGATCGATCACATGAGCTACATAGACTCGTATTTACAAAAGCCGCAAAAATACAGTTTCAGCAGCGAAAACTGGTTTCACATGTCTGTCGCATGTCGGCGTCGATATCTCGCGTTGATGTCGGCGTTTCTGCTCTGAACGCCAACATACTCGAACAACATGTGCTGTATGTACGTGCGATTGTGATTCCCTTCGGCGCAATCAATGTCGCGTCGTCGGATCGATTACATTCGCGCACAATCGCGCATTGACTCTCTTTTTGCATTTATGTATACAGAGGTCATCGCACAGCACCTTGACCCAGATGCGAAACGCCGCAGATGCTCCGAACTTGCGACGATGACGACAACGACGAAAGCATGCATGCATTCGGCATGCATGTGAATGTTTGGTGTTTGGTAAACAATTAATGCAGGCTGTTTATAGACCGACTCACTCTATTTGCGATTTATTTCTATTTACATAATATATGGCAGAAAATGATTACACTTAAGTCGAGTGGTGTTAGAAGATGATGGATTTAGAATGTTAGGATGACGATTATGCGGTTATTGAAATCACACGCTGACATCACACTCACCACAATTACGCACACGCACACTCACACAAACACTCGAAGCAATTTGCGTCGATAAAAATATGAACACGATCAACTACTAAACAACTATGAGAGTGGGATTCAGTATGTCATACCTGCAGGGCGACTGTGTGTTTCGATGTGGTTATTGGTTTCACTGGAGTGGACAGGCGCTGCGCAAAACGGGTGAGAGGGACGGGCGGAGGAGGCGGAGGAGAATTACGTTATTAATATCACGGTTACACGCATATGGTTTAAAATTCGATGGTTCGGTTTTGGTTTTTTGGTTAGCAAAGCGTGTGTAAGTTTGTGGGGAAAATCGGGTTAGAGTGTCTTCGCTGATCTTCAGTAGAAGTTGCGTGCTTCGGTGGCAGTCGAATAGGCGCGAGTGGTTGTCGAAGTTGAAGTAGAAGAAGTAGATGTCGTGCGCATGGTGGAGGAAGCGGAGTAGAGAAAACCAGCCCGATCGGCGTCGTTGGCGATCGTTGGCGATGAGCTAAGCTGTGGCAGTGTGTGAGCATGCTGTTGGTGGTGCTGGGATGGTACCTTCTGGGTGCTGGTCTGTCGCATGCGCGACGCAACCGTCGAGGCCATTGAGCCGATGGTGCCGACCGATGTGAGGGACTCCTTGGAGCCGGAGCGCGACAGGCGCGCTTTGTGCGATGAGGGCGACAGTGAGACCTTGGCGACGGGCACGAAGATGCCGTAGTTGGGAGTGCACTCGAAATAGCTGCGATGGAGATCAGGGAACATGTGGAGAAGAGTATTTTGATTTAATTTCTTGAATCAGGAATCCGCATCTAGATCTTCCACACTTCAACCTCCATTCAACCCTACCGCTTTCCATCTACCGAACCGTCGTTCTTGCCCGACGCCTCGTCCAGCTGCACGCCGCACCAGGTGCCAATGGCGAAATGCGTGTCGCCAATATACTTCAGTATACCAGGTCGACTGCCCAGACCAGATGACACAATAATGCGATCGCCGACACTCAGATTGCCCTCTGCAGAAAGCGGAAGAGATCAAAATTACAGCGTTAATACATTGTCTCATCCGTCAACCGCCATCACACTCACTTCCCGGCGTTCGCGCATAACCAGTCATGTTTGTGGCGTAACTCCGCACGCTCTGCGACGGCGAAACCGCTCCCGATCGCATCGAAGGCGACAGCGGTGCCATCGAACTCGCTGTGCTGGCATTCAGATCGGGCGTAGCCGAGCCACTGAGCGGCTCGTGCGTGAGGCGCGTGAGACGCGAGAAGATGCCGCGACGCGGCTCGCACTGGAAGTAGCGCTTGCCGGAGACGCAGCCGTCGTTCTTGCCGCTCGCATCGTCCAGCACGACACCGGCCCAGTCGCCGGGCGCAAAGTGCGTTTCGCCGATGTAGGCGATGTGTCCGGGCCGATGGCCGCCCACCCAGATGCGCTGGCCGATGATGAAGCTGTCGGTGTCGGCGGTGAGGACGACGCTTTGATCTGGATTGGGTGGAGAGGGTTGGAGACGGACGCTTGATCTATGTGTCACGTACTGGATCGTAGACTAGACTAGATCGATGACTTCGTTACGGTATGCGAATTACTGAAACACAAACAACTAAGCGTGGAAACTACAAGTGCAAAAGTGAACGAAACATAACACGAAACACTTACCCGAACTGCGCCGTTTGCCGGTGGCTTCCAGATACTGCTCGGAGCTCAATGAACTGCCTGAGCGTGCACACATACAGACAAACACACAGTGTATGGGGTAGTTGTGCCAGGGCAGGTGGAATTGTGAGGTAAGTGGACAATACAATCACGACGACGACGACGAAGACGATGACAGTGCAAACATAAGTCACGAAATCAGAATGCGTGAGTTGGGTGGTTAAGCGATGCGATGAGCGTGATACGCGTACGAAAAAATGAAAACAAAACAAAAATACATGTGAAAGCGTCACGTAATCTAGATATGAGTTGAGTTGGGTGGCGGTTGGGCGAAAGGATTTTCCCAATCCCGGATTTACCCACTTGAGACTTTGCGATCGCCCTTGGACGATTGGCTGCCGAACGACATGCCGGTTTCGGATGGCGATCGTGTGGATCGATGTTCGCTCATCAGTTCTGCCTCACTTTCTTCGAACACATCTGCGAGACGGCGCCGGACGAACGCGATCAACAAAAGGCAAACAAATAAAAATACAAAATCATACCTCACACACACACACAGAAAGGCAGCATAAATCAAGAGAAAAGAGGAAACTAATGTGCATGTGCGTTTTCAACTTTCTACTGTACAGCGAAAAATACGAAAAATGATTTCAATTCAAATCAAAATCTACAACACAAATGCATTGTGGTGCTCACATACCTGAAAGATGGGACGAACGCGAATAGTCATCCGGTTTGCGCCTCATGTTGGTGCTGGTGCTCGAGTCGTCTGCGCATTAGAGTGCAAAAAAATAATGCCACAAGCACACGTATTAAAAAATCACAAACACAATCTCATGCATAGGCGTTAATAAGTAATAAATGACTGAATAAAAGCAAATCAAACACACCCAGAAGAAACTCAAGCAGCACGCGCAGACCACATGACGTCTGCCCGAGACGAGAGAGCTCTGTCTCTGCGTCAGTGGTCGCGATCTTCTCAAGATCACGGTCATCATATACTACACTCACAGCAGACAGACACAGTCACAGTCACACGCAGAAACTCGTGTAAATAAACACCCACTCACGTTCGCACGCCCAAACGCGCGCATCTGAGCGTATAATTCGTGTGTACTTCGCCAACACTCCGGGCAACACATCGCAAAAAAATAACATAATGTACATTAGCTCGCAATAATTACATGAGCGGACCCGCGCGAAAATGGCGTCATTCGGCCGAACATCGCGCCGCATCGAACACATTTGTAATATTTTCGCTCAAGTGGCGCGAGCACCGTTAGGCGAAGAATAGCGAGAAACATGCGGCCACATTAGGCATTAGAACATGACATGATTTACATTCCAAGCAACTTGCAAGTGTCGAGTGATGATTGCGAGCAGAAAAAATCGGAACTATCAATCAACAGCGCGTGCGCGAGTGTCGATTGACACGGAATTAATTGACGCCAAAAGGCCTGTCAACCCGATTTGGATAGTGAAACTCCTACCGTCTGACGCAAGAAGAAAAAACGCAACAAACCATAACACTGTATTAATTAACAGGTAACAATAGCATTCACATGCTGCGTTGTCGCTCGATCACGATATCTGTATATGGCACCGCTCAGGCGGACCGAAAAAAAACACATCAACATATCATATAAGAAGTTGAACAAGCCGAGCGCAGAGCGGTTAAATGGAATAAACATTTGCTCGTGCAATATTTGTGAACGCATGGCGCTCGCGCGTCCAGCACGCGTCCAGTTGCAAAAATACACAGACACACTGTGCGCGACTTGTCAACCAAACATGCACACATCGAGTGTGTCTTATATGCACATAAACACGCGCCGTCCCGGGGAACATGCGTCAATTAACACGCGTGCGGAATAAAATCGTTTAGTATGCGCATTCTGCTCGCGCGAAATGCGCGTAAACGTGATAACCACCAGGCATTAATGTTAAGCGACTTGATGCGAATTCGCGCTTCGTAATCGAGTGTGGTGAGCATTACACGCGTTACGATCGGGTTGGATTGGAGCAATTAAGAATACATGTATTATTGATGCCAATTGCCACATATGGTGCGGTGTATAAACAAGCCACCCACACGACGGCGGCGGCTGTGCACATTTTGTGAATGAGAAGCAATGCGACATCTAATGCAATGCGACAAAGCGTCTCTATAATGTGTAATTTCTCGAGATCATCAGCCTATTTTTAACTGCATCAGCGCAAAAATGTGTGTTCTCTCGCGCATGTTGCTCGTGTTTTGCAACGCGCAACAAATTGTGCTGCGGTAATCGATCCGCTCCAAATCGGCAGCCCATGTCTGGCACTGCGGCAGTACAACATTCAATTGCACACACACACTCGTAAAAACACACCTTGGTGACACATGCGGATCCGAATTCGCGCCATTCCAAATGCGTGAGTGATCTGGATTCGAGACCGAGACGCGGCCAAATGCATCGGGGCGCTGTGCTGCGGCCTTGCAATCAGTGAGTGAGCTCAACAACATCGGCAACTAGGCAATTGATCCGAAATAATAATACACAATTGAGCGATGTCGTGATGTAATCGTTTAGTGTGTTGTTCGTAGCCGGCTTTGGTGGTTTTGCGATGTAAGCGGATTTCAATAAGACGTCGTCGCCACCGCTAGTTTAGCACTTTTTGTAGTCGGTCATTGATACCGGCGGAATTTGCGTCGTACACATCAATGTGCTAATTTGTGTGGTTTCTGTTTAACACAAAAACCATCGTCTGACTATCTTGGCGATCTGCGACTTTCGAATCATACTTCATACCTTTTGTCGGCGGCAAAGTCAGCTATAGTCCGATATTGCGTTGAATTCGATCGTCGCGACGATACTTTGTCGTCGCCGGATACGGGAACGCTATTCAGATGGTGGTCGCAGAAGCGTCCGAACTGGTTGAAATGTTGAATGGTACTGAGCGCAAAGCTCGCCGATCGCGACGCCGATCGTTTCGAGTTGCGCGCGAGAACCGATCGAGGTAAACGAACACCGTTCGATGCACGACTGTGTGCGAAAATTGTCCTCTACCAGTAATATGCATTTGAAATCGCATTTGTGCGTTATCTCCGTAAGGACCGCACATTTTAATTTTTTTCCGTGAAATAATTCTATCCTTTCTCAACAATACGCAGCCTGCTATAATTATTTAAATATCTATGAGGAAGGACTCGAATTATAATAATTATACACCTAAAACTTCTATAACACGGTAGATACGTTCCTGAGGAAATCATGTTAAAGCAAACCCGTTTTTAAAAGACAGCCCATACTAAAATAGGTAATGCGTTTCAAGCTGAAAAAAACTTACCTAAAAAAATACAAAAATACCATTAGTGAGAGTTTTATTGCACTTTTCTTGTTAGAAAAAATGGATTACGATCATTATTCGACGTTATAAACACGTTATTATTGTGTTATTTCTGACTGGGCACTCCAATTGCATTGATTTCTTAATTATTCCATGACTTTCTTCGAGCCGATGAGAACAATATATTTCATTATCATCCAAATAATGATCGAAAAACTCAAATATTTCGAAAATTTGGGGAAAATATCGCGTTTCGGGTGGACTTACTTTAGATCGTGTTCTATGAAACCGTGTTTTAGAAGATTTGGGTGTAATTGTGTGGCACTACAACTCCTTACAGGACAAGCAACATTTAACATCCTTCCTTTGTATCATCGTGAGAAGAAAACACCCACACTCAGATCCGGGTCTCGAACCCGTGAGGCAAGCTACCACTGCGCCACTAAGACGACGGCAAGGACTCAAATTATACATCCAATAAAATACGTGTTTGCTTGATCAAATTCGAAGATCTATGATTGCAAATTCTAGTACAAGACCTTGGAGTTTTTGTATCAACAACAAAACCTTTATTGTCTTAATTGTTCTATGTTTAGGGAGGTCTAGACGACCACCCAAATAAAAAATTATATGATAACAAATTCAGGGTCTCAGAAATGCGGAAAAATAGATTTTTGTCACTCAACGGGCCGTTGAGTGATACAATTATGAATAGTTTTTGTGTTAAGCTTACACTGGGTAACAAAAATCAAGTTATGGCGTTTATCGCCCTTCTGTATAAACTTTTCTGAGTGCTTTTATCTCCTAATCACAAATCCGAGGAGAAAAAATAATTTTTAGGAAGGCTTTCGAAGATAATTTTCGTAAGTTGTATTTTTCGACATGACCTCAGATAATTGCCCATATCTCATGTTTTAATTTTCGAAAGCCGATCTGCCGCACATCAAATGAAAGCTTATTAAAAATGCTACAATTTATGTGAACATTGTTTTTAAGTGATGTTGATAGTTTCAGTGTTACCGAACAACAAAAGTAGAAAATAGT
>JANTBZ010027208.1:0-13486 GCA_024741255.1 Exechia fusca
TGTTAAATGTTGCCTAGGGTTACTCTTTAGAGCGATGTGCTAACCACATGTCATCTTTCAAATCCGAAACCGGTTACAAAGCCCTTCAAATACAAGTGGAGAATACAAAGGAGGTCAAGATCTACGGGTTGTAGCACCTAACATGTGTGTGTGTGTGACCAAACGATGAAGGACCGCTTCTTTCTCTCTCTCTCTTTTAACGAAATTTCAAAAACATACAATTTCAGAGAATACAACAAAGGCAAAAATGTGCTGCGATAAGTAAACAGCATGGCAGGCTGCCCCAAATGTTGTCCGGGTCACCTTGTACATGCAGTGAGGTCGATCAAACCACATTTATATTTGTACAATAACAATATTTTCAGAAATATTTCTCATGATATGTACATAATCGAGCAACTGGAAGTCGAATTATGTTCTAATATATTCGGCAACACAACAACCAACTGACATTCTATAGATTTATATGGATGCCACCAGAGGCTAGAGAACAACTTATCAAGCTGAATTCAATGACTGGTCGGAAGTGTACTGCCGAAAACCTTGCGTTATATAATGACAAAGACACGAACAAAATTATTCGAGCAACTGATTCAAAATAATATGTACGGGGTGGTCACTTTACGACTTACATTTTGATTATGCCAAAAATCGAGTGAAAATCCATATTTGACAATGGTGACAGCAACACACCTCCGATTTCCTTTTTTCCAATATCTTGTTGAAATTTATGTTTGTGTTAGTCTATACAATAGAAATCATAACTACAAATTGTCCTCTGTTATTAATGATCTTATTGGAGTCTAACTAGCTATCGGATAACATTAGTTATGATGAATGAAACGGGATTTATCAGTATGAAATTAGTCGGAATAAATTCAATAACATATGTATTGTTTTAAGGATAGCGAAATTTGTCGATAAATACCAAGATCATATCAAAAAATTATTTCGTGCCTCATTTAAAGCCTAACTAAATAACATCGACTGGGCAGCCTTGCGTCACCTGGTAAAAATATCTTGAAATGTCTCTCTAGAAATTGTAGAGCCAATCAATACCTTCAACAACAAAAACAACATTTCATCTCAACATAATTCATGAGAATGTTTTGTCCAGGTTTGCAATCGAGTACAGCAAATCAACATTTATTGCTAAATACAGATGATGAACGGCTAACTTTGGAATGGAATTAGGACCATTCAATATGATTTGAACATAACAAATCTAACTATATCGTAAATCTTTCGAATTCCATCTTTGTTTTTTTGAAAAAGTGAGCCTTTGTCAGAAAAAACGTTGATCCAAAAAGTTAGTCGTAAAGTGACCCCCATCTACATATGTATATGTAGATGGGGGTCCTGTGGATCATCGGGTGGAGAAAAATCATAAAAATGTCTCTTACTCCCGAGATTTGTACCCAGGACCTCCCGCTCGTGAGGCAAGCACTCTATCACCTGCACCACTCAGACTGTTGGTACTTAAAGAAAGATGTGTCGTCACTATGGATTTCAGTCCGATATTATCGTTATCGGTATTATCGATATTATCGCTCTTAAGCAGTTATCGTTTTCGATAATTATCGGCCAACAATTATCGAAAATACGATAATTTTTTTCTTCCCCAATTCGACTATTTTCGAATTAATTTACCGTTTATAGCAATTTTCGTCAACCAAGTGGCATTTACCCTGAATGCGAACGCTATCAGAGAGACATACTGTAAATTTCACGCGTTTCTCATGAGATACAATGTTTGCCTTCAATTATTCTAAGGGCTTGAAATACATTTAGATCGGTCCATAATATCAATTATTTATCAAAGAACGTTGTCAGATAACACTACCGCGAATAAAGGTTAAAATACTCTGGTATAACACACTAAAATGTAAACTTGTTATTATCGTATTATCGATAACGATAATGATAATGGACTTCTATATTATCGTTTACCGATAATAAGAAACCTCCGATAATCTGCAATCCCTAGTCGTCACTTTTGTCCAACAAAATATTGCAACTGTCAATGGGCAACAGTAAACCACCGTATACTATTTCCGTATACTTTTATTAAAGGTAATTTAATTTGATACGCTAGTACAACATTTTTATTGTTGTGTCTCGAAAGATACGGGCTTTCGAAATCTACAACGTTTCAGGTTAGATCATATAAAAGGGGCGTATGAATATGGCGCCGAGACAGAAGCGCCGATGTCAAAATAGCCTATGAAACAATGGCTTTATGCATTTACCGCGGTATGACATAAGCGCCGATGTATTTGGCCCCGACTCTTTAGTTTCCATACAGTTTAATACAGAGAGGGATTATACTGGATTTTGTCTTGATAAAAAAAACTCCGGTTTCAGACTCAAAGGGATTATAACTACATTTTTTGTTAAACTCCACCGAGTAAAATAGTGGCTTTTAACGTAAAATTACGGTTCCAGACCCAAATGGACTATAACTAGATTTTGTCGTAAAACTCCACCCGAGTAAAATAGTTGCTTTTAACGTAAGAATCCGGTTTCAGACTAAACAGGGATTATATAACTAGATTTTGTCTTAAAACTCCACCCGGGTAAAAATCCGCTTATTATGTTTAAAATAAAACGGCGAAAAAAAGGCGCTGAATTTACATGAATATCGGTTTTAAATCGGTGGTAACATCGGCGCCACTATTTTCGGCGCATATTTACATTGGCGCTATGTCACATATGGCTCAGCTGCCAAAACCACGAAAAGCGCTTATGTCATCGGCGGAAAATTTTCCCGCCCTTTAAAAGTGTTCCCAATAGAAAATGTTGAATAAATCGAGAGGAACAAAATTGTTCTACATTAATACCTCCACTGTAGAACATTTTTGTTCCTCTCGACAAACAGAAAATGTTCTTTGTTATTATACACTAATCATAACAACAAAAATAATGTCGAAGGTTTTATTTGTAGATTTTGGGTTTCTCTATCAGTCGTCTGAGTGGCGTATGGGTAGAGTACCTGCCTCACGATCAGTTGAAAATATAATAATTTCAAAAATATTTTTTTCATATTGCACATAATAACATTTTTATGTGGGTAAACATGGTTTTCATAGAAAGGCCGTAGGATACAAACGGCGCATCGGATTGCGATAAAATAGGAATCAAATGATCGATATTGAGTCTGGCTATATGATAAAAATATACCAAGGCAATAAATAGAAGTTCTTCTATTAAAAAGTTCCGATAATATTAAAATCTTTTATGGCAATACATTTTGAAACTGTTTATTCAGGTAATTTGGAGCATCCAGTTCTGTAAAAATGAGCTTCAAAGTCCAGCATGGTACTTGGTAACTTATTCATATTGCAACCCACTGTAAACTTAAAATGACGATTCGTTACCTGCATGAAAATCGAGTCTAATGCATAAATGTGAAATTCGATATGGGTCACAAACAATCACGCATCAAAAAAGCTCTGCCAAAGCAAAGCTGTCGTGTAGAAAGGGAGCATAGCATAGTGGGCCCATAATTGTGGCTTGGTGCTAGGCTAGTGTCCACTCAACTGGACACAACTCCTCCCTCCTCTCCATGTACAAATGTATATGGTAGAGAAAAACAATTTATTGGAGACACTTGTTTATAGTCCCCAGTCCCCAAAAAACGGGTTTTTAAAATCCCCAACGTTGCAGGTAAGTCGTATATGGGGACTTACCTGCGATTTTGGGGATTTTTAGAACCCGTAACTTTCGAGACAAACAATAAATATTTGTTTCTATTTTATCAAATTCAATTTATCATTTTCATACAAGTATAAGGTAATTTTAAAATCTCAGATTCCGTAAATCTTCACATTCACCCATACGTAGTTATACAAATGTTTGCGAATATGATGTGTATACATATAACTAAAATTTACAGTTTTACCGACGGCCAAAACTCATAAGAAACTCATGTCAAGGGCTGTGTACAGTGCTTTGATGTCGCTGTGGTTGGAGATACGCCAAAATGGAAACGACAAATTCTTTGCCGCAATTTCCTCGTCTTGCCCGTCGCCGATCACCACGTACGTGCTCTTCCGTCCAAAGCGCGTCACGATTCGCTCGAAGCATACCTCTTTGCCTGTGAACGAGTGAAAAATGTTGGTCCCAAATCGATCATCACGTCTGCATCTGTGTTCAACTTTGCTTCATACGCACCCAATTTCGTTGCGCTATATATGTTGTCTATTGGAAAGGCCTGTCCCAGTCCGAACAGCAACACCTTTGCCAGCGCCGGGACCAGCTGCGTAGTAGTTACCAGCACGTTCACGCAATTTTCTCGTTGCGCGATCACACTAAGGCACTTGATCACCAACGCTGCCCAGTTCTCGGTGGCCACTTCGATTTCGCTGCGAATCTGCAGCCATTGGTCGCGCTTGTGTTGACCTAGCAGACCACCGACACTGCAATAAGACCGATTAGCATGTTTGGTGCAAAATAATAATTTTGGTAATACAATAACCGATCCGGTTAATTCGAATGCATGACAATTACTATGACTATGACTATAGGCTATAGGCTTGGTAACTAAAGTAGTAGTGAAGTAGTATACACGTGTAGCCGCGGTCGAGGCGCGTTGTCGCTGTGCAATTGTTGTTGCGCATAATCAAAACAAACAACCACGAACTGAACTGACATGCTGAACGCGCCTCTCTTCCTAACTCTCTCACTTTCAGCGCTCAACAACAATTGCACAACGACAACGCGCCGCGACCAAGGCTTCACGTGATAGACCGAGTCGTATTTTTTGTGTGGGGTGTCTACTGTTAATCAATCGACTATACAAACGTCCATAAAAAAACTCAAATTTCAACTGCTCGTCCACAGGATGAATTGGCAAGATTATATTTTAGATTTTGCCAATAGACGAATCTACATTTAAATTATAGCCAGATGCTCCAATAGTTTAGGGAATGTTCATCAAAATGGAAATTACCAGCTCGGAAAATACTGGACGATATCGAAACAGAGCACATCGATACAATACAGCTCAAAATATGCTAGAGACATGTTTTTTTCTTATACCGTTTGATGAATAGTGGCAGCCATTGCATTATTGATATTTTCAAAATGTATTCAGAGGAAATGAGAATATCGAATTACGTGCGTTAAATCGAAATGTGAAATCGTTAAAAATGTGAAATCGTTAATTCTAAATGTGAAAACGTTAAATCGAAATGTGAAAAACGTTAAACCAATTTGTCAAAACGTTAAACCTACTTGCCAAAACGTTAAACCTTTTAGACAAAACGTTAATCTGAATGTGAAAACGTTTAACCAATTTGTCAAAACGTTAAACCAATTTGCCAAAACTTTAAACCTATTTGTCAAAACGTTAAACCAATTTGTGGAAACATTAACTCAATGTGTAAATGCTAATGACTACGTTGACAAAATTTATTAGAGTTGGAGTTAATTTATAACGAATGTGTAGGATTTGTAGGATTTAATAAAAAAAACTGAATTGTGATTCAAATCACTTCTACAACATCTAAAGTTTATCAAACTCGTTGTCGTCTGAACTAAATAAGTTATGCCTCATTGCTAAGGTGCTGTCACAACGCATGAATTATAATAGGTACGAAATTTCTATATCACTATACTACTATATAACAACACTCAACAACACTCACTTCGATCGGTACATGTTGTACGTGTCCTTGATCCGTCGATACCGGAACGCCAGCTTCCGCATCCAGTCGACGCCGCCCCGCACCCCCGTCGGCAGGCACAGATTCGGCGGCGCGCCGGGCGGCGAACCGGTGTGAAAACCGTCCGTCGCAAAGTTGTAACCGCTCAGATCCTGACCATTGTCGTCGCTGCTCACATCGTCGATGTGCGACTGGTCGCACTCGTCAATGTCGTTGCCGAAGAAGTGCGTGTCGCCCAGCTCGAAAATCATACTTTCCATCTGAATCGCCAGCGGATAGAGATGATTGTGGTCCTTTGCATACGAGGCCGCATACTTTCCGGTCAGCAGCGAATGGAAAATAATGATCGTCTCGTCCAGATCCCAGACGAAGACGCGCTCCGGCGACTTGGTCGCTGAGTCGCCGGACATGCCCGTCTCGCTGCTGATGCTGCGCGTCGGACTCGGATGTGCGTGCCGGCGGCCGCGTGCGCGCCCCGTTTTCGTGGTCGGTGTGGTTTTCGTCGACGGACATGCCGCGACGGCGGCGGCAGTGGCGGCTGCAACCGCCGCCATGGCACTCGTGGCAGACGTATTGGGCGATATCGAGATGGGCGAGATGGGTGAGTGCGCGTTCGCCAGCAGCGTTGGTGTGCTCGGATGAATGACGCCGGCCGCCGTCGCTTTCATCGTCGTCGTCGTCGGCGTTGACATCGTCGTCGTCGTCGTCGTCGATGACGTCAACGTAGTCGAATTTGGTTCGGAGCCCAGCATCCCTCCAGCTGCAATGGCGGCAGTTGCTAATGCCGAATTGTCCGTCGGTGATTCGGGCAAACCGCCGCCTGCCGCCTGCTGGCCGCCGCCGCTACTGCCGCCGGGTGATCCGATGTAGGATGAGTATCCGCTGGCGGTGTTGTGATAGAAGCCGGTAGTGGCGGCGCCCGTCGGAGCGTACTGATCGTTCGTCGTGGCGCTGTAGTAGCCGGCGTAGTCCTGCTGCCCGGAGCCCGATGAGAACTGTCCAAAGTTGTTGTAGCCGTAGGCGGAATACAGTTGCGACGAAGAAGATGCTGTCGTCGAGTTCGCCGCTGCAGTTGCCACAGACGAAATATTGTTGATGCTGTGGTTGTTGCTGTTGTTGTTGGCGGTGGCGACGGCGGCGGCTGCGGCGGCTGCTGCCGCTGCTGTTGCTGCAACTGCGGCAGCGACGGCCGCCGTTGACGCGGTGTAGGAGCCGGTCGACGAGCCGGAGCCGGTGGTCGGCAAGTACGCGTTGGGCGAGGGTAGCTTGGCGCTGGAACGCGCGGTACCTGTGTAGGATGGCCCGTAGGTGGAATAGAACGATGGCGTGTACGCATTGTAGTAGTTGTAGTACTCTTGCTTGTGCTCGAATGGATTCGTGCCGATGGTCGCACTGTTGTCGAGGGACAACCCGGATGCGGCTGTGGGATTTCCACCAAACATCACCGATGCGGCAGCATTAAGGTCGTGTGGCATAAATGATGAAGCGGAAGCGACGGCTGATGGGGTGTTTGCCAGATCAGTGTCCGCCGAATTGCTTCGGTTCTGCTGTTGTTGCTGATGTTGCTGCTGGTGGTGGTGCTGGGACTGGTTTAAGAGATGATGGTGCTGCTGCTGCTGTGATTGGTGATTGGGCTGCTGGTGCGTAGTTGCCTGATGAGTTTGACTTTGTTGGTTTGGTGGATGCTGTTGTAACTGTTGATGGGTCATCTGGTGATGTTTCTGCTGGTGTACATGGTCCAGATTGGGTGAACGGCTTTCGGCTTTCACCGACATTGCCGAGTCGGTTGCGCCCAGCCAGTGCGGCATGCCCAGAATATCGCCAGTATGTCCGGTGGTTCGTTGAGTGAACTGGTCTTCGTTCGAACCCGGACTCAAGCATCGGCCAATAGATGTGTTATGTGTTATATCACTGTTCACCGCAGCAGGTGCAGAAATCTCAACACTGACCGGTGTTGAAGTAGAGTGTGCAGTGTTGGCGCTGAGCGAAGGCACCAGTGCTGGGCTTATAGCAAAATTGGGCGGTTGTGAACTGTTGAACATGAATGGCGAGCATATTGACGAGGATAGAATCCCTGTTGGGTCGCTGCCCAGAGTTGGGAGCGAACTGTACAGATTGGATGCAGCAGTCGCGGCGTTGGGATTGTACAATCTGAATAAGAGAAAGAAAATGTGCGGGTGAAAGCAAGAACATATTTGAATTATTGATTTATTACATTTTGCGTTTTTCAACCTCAATTATGATTACTTGTTCATATTTAAGAGGACGCTCAATGTTTCCATGTGATTATCTACTTTGGATTGTTGATCACATTCAAACTCATAACAAAAAGTTACCGTTTTTCAAAGTTTATACTTACTACTTATTTACTTTTACTACTTATTTTTTTTAACATACCTGTTACTGTCTGCAATAAGATCGTTGGTTTCGCCGTTTTCCGTTTTAGGCCTCTTAACCTGTGAACACAATTATTAACATATGCTATATTAATGAATCTTTAAGGTTTTATTCAATTTTTAGCTCATATTGTAGCCGTTGAGGTATTATTTTTCGAACGATTTCTAGCTATCCAATTCCCATATAAAGTATTCATATATAAACAAGGCCCGGGAGTTAAGGGAAAACCCTTTTTTCTGTTCATCCTACAGAACATTTGTAACCACGCTTATGCGTCACGTTTCCGTACGATTCGAATGAACTATACTTTTTATACCCTTTTTTCCCCCTTTTGCCCTTTTTTCGACGTTAGGCCCTTTTTTCATCTATATTCCCTTTTTAGACCCTTTTTCGCCTTTTATCCTTATTTACACTATCTTAAGACCCTTTTTGGGCTCTTCAAAAAATCTGCATGTTCTCATGAAATTGCATACTGGTGAATGTTACATTTTTTGTGAAAAAAATCGCAAATTAAGTTCGTTGAAAAAAAATCACAAAATATGTTTGCTAATTTCTTTGAAAATATACAAAACATGTAATGCGAAACAGTATTATCCAAGCAACCAATATGCTTAGTGCTATAATTGTAAGGAGAACCATTTTCATGACGTCTTTAAACCCATTTTCAAGAAATATCATCGAGAAATCAGGGTTTTTAGACCCTTTTTCATGTTTTTAGACCTTTTTCACTGTTTTTAGCCACTATTTAAGGGCCCTTAAACGTATTTTTTTGTTCCGGGTCACTCTGCTGTAAACGAAAACCAGTAGCATATTTTTCGTTGTTTCAACATGTTTGGCACTTGTTTTTTCGAGAGATTGCGGTACACGATATTCGACATTGTCATTTATTGTTCTTCGTGTTCGTAGAACATCATTAGAACATCAAATCTATCTTATAAAGGTAACATAATTTTCACAGATGAACAAATTCATTATCGAATTTAATGTTCGAATCTTGTATGAAGTTCGCAAAGTGTCCGATTGAGGGGGCTAGCGTATTGGATAATAACGGCGGCTTGATATGATATTTCGAGCTACTAATAAAAAATCTCCTGACCTTCGGATCGGTCACTAGATACGCAGAACTTGTTTAGTTAAATCAATGGATTCTGCAATTAAGTTAGGAGTCGAACGAAATTTATAAAAATGTCTATCCAAATGACTGGTCTGCACACCATTTGCTTTCACAATTATGGATATACGAAATTAGTCACTCCCCAAACCTCAAACACAATCCTAGATCCGCTATTGTCTTGAGTGATATACGAAAAATGAACATTTTCAGTTTACAATGATAAACACTACTGTTTATGGTTCGATTTAATTATCACCCCTATCACGATTCAAACACGCACTAGTAGGCATAATACTACCAAAACTTCTCAACGTTTGACTATGAATTCGGTATCACCATTCGTGAATTTGAAAAATCTATTGGGCGGTATGCAGTGTTGATATTTTTCCTAATTAGAAAACAACTTGTTGATTCTTATGTTATATGCCAATATTCGGCGAATATTGACATATTTGCGAATGGTGATACGTAATATGTAGATCAAAAATTGAATGCGATTTAAAAATATATAAATATATAATATATAATTATATTATCGATTCAATACATCGAGCTTCCCAAAAACCTTCAAATTACAAACTTTTCAACAAATCCTGTGTGGAATCGTTTCAACGCGTCAAGCTGAATTTGTTGGTTGATAGTGTTATCCACACCTATTGGAATGTGTCGCGTGAGGAATTGTGTGGATTAAATAGTGCAATATTGTATCAAAATATTGACACATACATAGTACGTTAAAATAATTCTGTTGTGGAAAAAATATTTTCAGCTTGACACGTTAAATCGATACCAAATAGTAATTTAAGGGTTTTTGGGAAACTCGATGTATTGAATCGGTAATATAAATATATTCTTTTATAAGTAGAAATTAGAAATGGAAGAAAACATCAGGTCCGGTATATGATGTATTAGCAACAAGTGTAACTCATTAAAAATTGTCACGCATTTCTACCAGAAATCATTCAATTCATCTTTCAGCCTGCCAAACCGAATCTTATACTCTTACTGTCATTAGTTTGAAAGATATTGCCTACATTGTAACTCGCGGTTTTATATATCCTAACATATGGTGAAGAAGGTATTAGAAGGGCCGATGGAGCCAAAACATGTCTTGAGAATTTGTTATCTGGGCTCTGTCCTTGCCGAAATAAAATTTTGAAATTTTGAAAACTATTCTGTACCTTCCATTTGGGCACCGAAGACAGTGAGCGTATAGAACGCCTAAATTGTGCAGTTCCTGACAAAAACATGAATAAGTCCACCAAATAATATCGGAATTCGTAAAGGATAGAACCTGGTGATTGCTGATAAAAAAAAGTATATGCATATCGTGCATACGCTTTTGGGCATGCGAGAGCTTTTTGCGGAGAGGATGCCGCAAAATCGCAAAATGTCACAATCGACCAAATCGACCAAAAAACCATAATCGATGAATTGGCTATTAACTGTGATCTCATCTATGGTTGTATGCGTATTTGGCCCTCTGCGACTATTTTTTATTTGAGAAATGAATATGGTAGCCCCAGGGAAAGAATGAAGCAGTATAAATCGAGAAAAAAGAACATTTTGCAAGGGTTTGCGACGATTACTTTTTGCGGATGATCGAGATTTTGTAGGACCGTTGATTTGAGGCTATCTAGCTAAAATGAAACTATTTAGAGGAATAGAAATTAAATTCATCAAAAATGTTGGTCCTTCCCTATTTCTCCTGATACTTATCAGCCCATGTAGTACAAGAACACACATGAGGGTTTCACTAATCGTTAGAGAGAAAAAACGATCATCTATAAAACAAACATAAAGCAAGACGGTTGGAATCAGAAACGATGTAGCACATGTTCGAACACACTCAAATAAATTTAATAAATGCCGCACACACGCTCGACACGACACCACCATGTGTGTGTGTAGGACCCAGCACGCGAACGCACGCACGTGATACCGAGAATCGAACGTACACGCTGCGCGACGCTAACAACGATCGAGTGTATTATAAATTTGTCCACAAATCGTTTCTGTTTTGTTTCAGGCACGCACGCGTACACTATTCTTTAACCCGTACCCGTATCACAATTTATTCACATGCCTCTCGATTTAGCTTGTTCATGGCAGATGCAGTTGAATAATTTGTCGCAAGATCTTGTTGATGACGATGCATGCATGTAATCTGTAATCGTAATCAATAATACCTTCGGTTCGATCATTTTGTCGACTAATCCACAACCCCGCGACGACGACGACGGCGACGACGATGACGTTAGATAATTGCAGGGCATTAATGTCACCATTTCAATATGAAATAGTTAATTTGGGCGGTATTCGAGTACAAAGTATATTTTTGTGTCAGTGTATGTGTGTACGTTTGCTCAGTAATGTGCTTTATCTATATTCACTAGCTGCCAACACACTGTATTTTCAATGTCCTATGATCAGGCACTGCACAGATGTTTGCACAATAATTCACAACCGAATAAAACGCGACTCCGACGAGTAAAACACACGTCACGATACCGATTGCGCAGCGATTGATTCAAGACTGAACACAATATTGTCGCGTTGCTCGTTGCTCGCCGCACAGCTCCGTTCAGTGCTCGTTGTAGAACCGTCGTCGCTCAACTGATTCTGGAACTCGAAACTCCCGATAAACGATGTTTGTACTAAACACATGTACTAAACAGCCTGAACGAATGAGACATACACCATACACTTGCTGAAAGGTGGAATGCACTAAAGCGTGATGCTGTTTCATTCTAACACACAGTGAAATCATTGGAGTACTCTTGTCTCTTCGTCGATTGGGTACGTCCCCGTTTCGACTATCGACTATCGCATTGATGTCTCTCTCTCTTACGTGTGCATATTCATGAGCACGAGGTACGGAAGTTTTGGGTCTAAACACTATGTTACAAGCAGGGCCGTCTTATGGTTTTACGGTGCCCTGGATGCAATTCAATTGGGGCCCCCACAATTTTGGGAAATTAAAGGGAAACAAATCTAGACGCTTATGTTTATTGTCTTCTTTGATTTTTCGGCCATAATTATGTCATTCAGCATTAAGTTAATAGTATTTTTAGCCACGAACGTGGCAGCGTTATTAGTTACTAAGACTGAAAAATATTTTATTTTCAACCTGAATAAGAAAACAATCATATGGATTCTTAGTCGAATGTTATGGTCTCCTAACCAAAGACGGAATACAAATATTGTGTATGGAAACAAATGTTTAATTTCACTCTCAATACAAAAAATCAGGATTCCGTGTTTGGTTATGAGTCCATAATTTTCTACTAGAGAGAATTAGAACAATGTCCGTATACTCAAATTGATAGAAACAAAATTATGCACAAATAATGCTCAAAAATCTGGTCAATTAGCTCGATAATTTATCCATATAGTTTAAAATCGGTCTATTGAGGGCGCCCTTAGGCAGAGGTGAAACTTAACGGTGTCGATTTTTCTCGAATGCAATAGAATGAGGTTCATTCCACAAACCTGCATCATTACAATTTGAGTGAGTCTCCCTGAATAGATGGGTGAACGGTGAACACGATTAATGCAAATTTCCAGGTGTACGAACTATTATGACGCCAGATAGTACAGGGTGACCAGAAATAACCCCGACAAACGTTTTGTAGCGTAACTCCTTCATCAATTGAACGTATAATATCAACATCTAAAATGATAAACTTCAATTCAACTAAACAAATATTAGCGGGACATTGACAACAGGTGGCCCGCTCTTGGAAATTTAAAAAAACAGCCTATACATTTTTTTTCTCGGGCTTATTCGAAACAATTTTGGTAACGAATAATTCGGAGCCCTGTTAATTAAATAATATTGTCCAAGTGTCTGCATTGAATATATATAAGCAGGACCTTCATATTGAAAGTATGAATTTTGTGTTTCTCAATTGAGCGGGCCCCGATTAGAATAAATATATAAATTTAAAATGTCTGTATTTATTACATACGCGGGGCCAACATCTATAATATAATTCCCGCTTGTTTCCAACAAGCGAAATTAATATTGTTTTTCGTTTTGGAAAATCGCTAACAGTGCGGGCCTCGTTTGTGGCTAGAAATACAATAAACTTCATGATGAATGACATAATTGTGGCAAACAAATTATTGTTTTTTTTCAGTGGTTAAATTTTTTAGGGTCCCAAACGAACGTTATCCAGTGCCCCGCGAAATCATAAAATGGCCCGGTTCTGGATGAATTAACCAACCAATTAAGGGGGTAGTCCTCTAAATATGACTGAAAAATATGTGTTTTTCGGAATTTTGTTTAAATACTAAAACTTAAGGG
>JANTBZ010027318.1:0-13484 GCA_024741255.1 Exechia fusca
ACAATTTCCATTTCGAAATTTGTATCAATGTGCAGAGAACAAACGCGACCGTTGCAGATGCGACGACTGTTCGGAACGGAGTGAGAATGTGCCGTCGCATCGTGGGAAAGCGACGCTTTTGGAACGGCGACGGTCAGGATTCGGGACAATTCGCTGTATGGATTACAGGGGCACATAACACAGTTGATCATCGGAATTGAAATTATTTTTTTATGTTGCAGATCCTATCCAGAAAATCAACACGAGCTATCTGATTACCTCAATCTCACATCGGTGCATGTTTGCATTACTCTCAAATTTGAATGCATAATTTATTCAGTCATAATTTGTACATTTGGTAGAGTACTACTTACTTACTTTTTCTCGAGATATTCCATGTTTACTATAATATGGAGAGAGAAATTGGATATCTAAAATGTGTTTAGTTTTTGAAATTCGCTTGGAAAGACGTATGTTTTACGAAAAGTGTCCTACAACAACGTGCATATATTCAAATGAAAGTCATTGGAATTGTACACAAAAAAAATCATAATTTTGAACAATTTATGTTATGTTCCATTAGTGCAATAATGTCTTCATATATGATATAGGTCTTTCTTATTACGTGCTAAGACACGGGTGAGACATGTTCCTAATACATATGTTTTTCTCATACGATAGAATATTGTTCATTTATCAAAACTATTTAATTGAATTTTTTGTAATTATTACAGATAGGCGTTCAAATCGAAGATCAAAAAGATTTAAGTACATGGTTCAAACTTTAAATTTCGGGTCGAATACGGTAATATGCTGCATCAATAGAGTCAATCGTCCGAATAACGAGATCCACTGAATCTGCTCCCCTTTGCCAGTCATTTTGCAGAGATTCCTTGTTTTAATTGGTTTAATAGCCGAATCTATTGCTGTTTCTGCGCAATGGGGTGGTGGTCCAGAAAACTCTCGTGCGGTAGCGAGAACTGATTTACGTTGCATTTTTTATCGTCCGTTGCCGTTTTGCACTTTCATTTACAGCCTTTGCGATACAAAGTTGTGGTCGAGTACCAACGGCCAAACTATGTACTCTCACAACTGCATGATATAGTACAACTAATATGTTCGGTCACTGTGGTGATTTGTGTTTTGTTCCACGACGGGCAAGAGATAATGCTCGGAAAATTGTGGGAAATTGTAGTCAACCAGAAAGCAACAATGAAAATGTTATGCGACGACTTTCGTTGAAAAGCCATTTAACTCGATGGCACTCGGCTCGACTTGTTAAGCGCGTCTCTGATGTTCCGAACGCGCATTATGGTTTACCGTACATGTTTAATCATCCGAATAATTCGTGAGCATTCACAAAATTCGCAGAAATCGCAGAGTGTTATTTTTATCGTGCAAAGCCTCTCTTCATAATATACATATTGTGTTTTCATAATTGCAATGGTGTTGTTTCCGGAAAGGTGTGTGAGGTGGGCGGGTTGTCGTCGTGCGTGTTTGCTGAATACCAGTAATATGCATATGAAATAACAATTTCTTATTTATTCATTGTAGGGAAATGGTGATATATGTATATGTGAAAGTTTTACAAAATGGTAGACTAATGTTTGAACTATATGTCATTTCAATTTGGTTAGATCCAGATAGATCCTGTCATTTTGAAGTTTCAAGTACACATTACATTTCTGTATAAAACGGGACCTTAGTCAGAAAATACTTGGCCTAATGCCACAAATACATTTATTTAGATAAAGCGTGTCTTGTGAACACGGCGCTAGCAATTTGACTCTCTCTACCAAAAGTCATCTGCTTTTGTTAGACCCCTTACTTCGTTAGTCAATAGAACTTCATTTAAGTGGGACAGAGACAACATATTGTAAGCAAAGCACAATAGGTCAATAAACCATCCATCATTTTATCTATTGGATGACCGAATTACTTTTTTCCGCATTCTTGAGGCCCGGGTTTCTAATGATATACAAGGTGCGCCATGTTTTATGGAGCTATGACAACATTGGTTCACTTTTGATCCAATCAACCGATTTTCATAAACAGAATATTTTAATTTAATTTGGACCTGTACGAATATTTTGGATACATTTTTGAATGCAGTATCAATCAAATGGGCGCATTCATTGGCAACTGTATCTCGATCATTTCTGCACAATTTTTTGCCTTGATCTCGGGCTGTATAGCGATCATTTCTGCACTAATTTTTGCCTTGATCTCGTCTATTGTCTGAGGATTTCTGGCGTTCAATTTGAATCCAAATTAACTTACAACAACGAGTCTAGATGGGTCCAGGCGGCGACGTGACAATACGACACTCTCGGGATATAAGAATCGTTTGCTCCGAGCACCTGAACTAGTTATTTTTTCACAATTTTTATTTGATTTCAATAAACGTCATCTTCACTACCTACTGAACAAAATTTCACACAAACGTTGAAATTTGAGCTAATTAAAATAAATAACAATGTCTGATGAATTGCGGACTATTTTGATAATGCGCGAATTGGGTAGCGGTGATGAGATGGTGTTAAATAAAAAATAATTTATGAAAATCGCCTGGAAAATGTCGAAGTTATTCGATGTTCTCACAGCTACATAACAAATGGCGCACCCTGAAAATATTTTGATCGGGGTTGCTTAGAGTAACAATGACAATAGACACGAAACAATCATGATTTTTTCGTTTGCAGTAGTTTCATGGTTTCCAAGGACTATGTCCGCTAATAGGATTATTCAACAACAATAAAAACATTTGCAGTTCCCACGATGATACAGCTCTGTATATCGGTTTTGCGATTTCATATGCATACTTCTGGTACACACTGATGACAAAAAGCAGCAGCGCAGAGTCTCTGACAATTTGAGCCGAGCCAACAGCGTTGCTGTTGGTCGTCGGCGATGGTTTAATTCAATTCGAAAACGGATGAATTGCACACCGGTGAACACTCATAGCTCACACGCGCGTGGACATCATAAAATGGGCCATAAATCTTTCGGATTACCCGTCGCCGGGTCCCCGGAACGGCTCACGTGCGCTCTCGCCTGACACTTGTGCATTGGATATTGTGTATTTATTTTCGACACTCGCGCAGCGATTTAATCAATTGCAATCCAATCAATGTGATTGCGCTGCACGCGCTCGTTTGCGTTTGCTTCGAGCGAGCGAGCGAGGAATTTGAAAGAAAAAACCGCTTACCACCGCACATTTCACTGTTCAAACGACATGCGCGCGGACGCGGTTGTCAGTCAGAAAAAATATATATCGCACAGCGAGAGGCGATTGTCGGGCTGCGGCGGTGGCGGCGGCCAGCGCACTTGTGCGAAACAAATTCAATACTCGCAAGTAACGCGTGCGTGCCTGTGCGTGTCGTCCGGCACACACACACACACACAGTCGGAACCATTTATCAACGCAACTATCGTGCGCGCGCGTGCGAACGGCAGTCGGAAAACTGGCTGCTGCTGCTGCGGTCAGGGACGGATCCGAGCGGACAGCAGGTTTCGGGAAAATCCGGTATGATTGACGGTTTGTAATTAGCAGAATATTGTGTGCTGTGATGAGCTGTTTTTCTGAGAAATTTAATCAAATTGGATAAAGAAAATTGCAATTATAAGCACGCTTTGCAATTCATATGAAATGTGTTTGTGAGTAAAAGTATGTCTTTGAATAAATTGAACTAAAAAAAAATACTGTGCGCTGTGATGAGCGATTTTACTGGGAAATTTAATCAAACTGGATAGAGCATTGTTCAAATCGAATCATGCAGTTTTGCAGTTCATATGTAGGGTATTTTCACTAGTTATGAACATAGCCCGGTTGTGAACACCCAACCGTAACATTTGAAATAAAGCAAATAAATCAAATCTGTAAAAATACGATTGTGCGTTATGTCAACACGATGGATCATTGCTATCGCACTTGCGGAAAAACGCACTTACGTAGAATCTATGTCATGTGTGAAAATCAACGTTTATCTAAATGTTCTTTGTTTTAAAAATGTGAATAGCTGCAAAATAGTAAGAGTGATACATTTTTGTAAATGGGGGTGTCCACAACCGGTTAAATTTTTCCACTTTTGTAAAAAATCTATATTTTTTTAATGTTGAATAACTTTCTTGTTATCAAGAGAATCGAAATCAGTATTTAGCTATGCTTCTTGGCTTTCTATTAATAAACACATGTTCTCATAAATATTATCTTGTTCGAAAGTGATGGCTAAAAAACCAAACAGTGTCTACAACGGGTTAAACTCGCCTACTGTGTTTGCGAATTTTCTATGTTCAAGCTCAAGTTGTGCATTCAGAAAATCACAACAAAATGAAGTATGTCGTTAACTGAATTAAATTAGTGGAAATGAACCCTTTTCGGATTACATGTGACGAGACAGATACGGAACAAATGATATGCAAATGACACTTTCCATTTAGCGAAATGCATCAAGTGCGTTATAGCAAATCCGTGTTCTAGAAGACAAGGAGCCCATACAAAAACATGGGATACGTTCCTTGCTGAAAAAGCAGACCCAACAAAACCCAAATGCTTCGTTAATGGTGTAATAAAATCAATCTAGTGTTTTATTGCACATTTCTTCTTAATATAATGCATTATAATCAATGTCCGATGTTTTTGAAGCACTATTGTTGAGTTATTCTTCTTTCAGAATCATCAAAAAATTGTCGAACCAATATTTTATTTTTTAAACATGAGAATCGACGGAAAAACGATGAAAACTTGCCAATATGATAGAGCCCATGTTATTGTTCCTTCGTTTTAATTTTATTCGATTGAAGAATTAATGTAGTTTATTCGTTTTTACCGACACCAATTTAAAAAGTCTTTCAGCAACAATTAAGGCTTTGCGAAAATTACCTCTTTTTTATATAGACAAAACAGAACGTGGTTTTTAAATAGCTCCGTGCATTGACAGTTCACAAGCAACAATGAACGGCAGAAATGTAGCCAGATAAGATGTCTATCAATTGAATTTTTCCGAGTTGTAATCGGCGGTAAATTACGGATGTAGGAGCTCCGCGCTTCGAGCTCTAAATCTTCTATGTCGCTAAATAAATTAATCTACAGAGTGTTGTTTTTCGTTCACTTTGGTTCTAAGTTGTCAAGACATGTTTGAAAAATGTTTTTTTTATATTAATATTTCGTGATCCCTAATTCAACCCTTGCTATACCGTCGCTGCTCGCGGAACTGTAGCACTCGCGTTTTTTTGCTCTTCTCGAGCGTCACGCGTGCACCATAAATACGCCCAAACAACGCCCAGGCGGCCGCTGCGAACGCGAACGCGTGACGCCGTTCACAATCATCATCATTCATGACTTGGCGCGTGCGTGAGTGTGTGTGTGTGTGCGTATATGTGCAGCGTGCGCTGAGTGTCTGAGGTGTGAGTGGGAGGGGACGCGTTGCCCCCTCCGACGTTTGAGTGGCGATGGACATGCGCTGCGCATTCGTCGACCTCATCATCTCTTGCATTATTCATAATGCATCAGACGCCGGTCCGAACTCCGAACAGCAGCACTGAAGCGCACTTTGCGCACATGTGCGCAAACAGCAGCGCGTTCATTTGCCTCCGATTGCCTCAGCCGTCGAAACGCGAGCGTCAGTTCGAACCAGCGGAGCTGCGGCGCAAAATCTCATCAAACTGTGTAGTCGAAACAAAACCGACCCAAAATTCACGTCTGCATTCTGGCGGGCGCGCGCGCAATTGATTTATGGTATTTCGAATTTCAATGAAAATTCAAACGGTCTACAGGGTGACAAGAAATAACCCGGACAAATGTTTTGTAGTGAAAATCTTTCAATTGAACGAATAATAACAACATTTAAAATTATAAACTTAAATTCAACGCTCGACTTTTCAAATATCTAGACGGCTTCGTAGTGACTTCTTTGAGTGGCGATGTAAATCCACAATCCGTAATGATCTTTGCGTTTAGGCGCACCTATTTTTCCGATAAAGGACCCTCCTACATTATGTCAGTCTTTGAACTCGTTCCTTGACCGTCAAATCGACCGCACACTGTAATCAATCGGATTCAGATCGGCCGAGATAACACGATTTTTCTACGCTTTTTCAAATTTTACATCGTGGGCCGGCGCTGAGTCCTGTTGGAATGTCTAAAGTGCGTCGCCAAAGTGCTGCAGTGCGCACGGAAGCATGATGCCCTGAATAAGGTCTGGTCGATAATTCTTGGTTAAATTTGAGACTATTTTCTCCGAAAACAATGCTTATTTTGAAGTTTGCGCCAACGATCCCTAACTGTGACGGACTGCGGATTTTATCGATATAATGCGTCGTTTAGCAGTAATCGCCTCATGGTGTTCGTGTTAACAAGCGAACATGTTACCGAGTCGACTCTATTTTCTATTTTGTCTAGCATATTCAGCTTATAAAGATAACCCAAAATTACATTTTCTGGGCTTTTAGATTTGTTTTTCTTATTTGACGAGTCTATGTTGACACGCTTTTTGAAGCCCGATATAAGATTGGTCGAAATTACCATAATCTATAACTGCAATTTTTGAATAAAAACGTTAGAATTAACATGCATTTTACAAGGACCGGGACGACGGACACAAGGCCGATGTAGTATACCCTTTTTTATGTACAGAAACTTAGATTCTTCTACTTCATAAAAGTGAAAACCAAATTGAAATTGAAGGTCCCTCGCGAAAGTTAAAACGTTCTAAAATAGGGTTACGAATTATGCGCCAAGCTGCAGTTATTGCTGCTATTGTCGCGCTTAAAACTATATTTGATTTGTGAGTGCTGTTCCGCAAAAATTATTCTAACAATTTTGAGAAAAAAATTATCAAACAAACTGTCTTGCGATTTTTCAAAACCAAGTAAGTTTCATTCAAATCGATCGAAAACGTGACGCCTAATCGTTGCTACAAACGTTCTGTAGGGTGGAATAGTGATTTCCCCTCAACTTCCGGACCTTCATGATGATCATTGCGCAGCTGCGGCCGCACAGCATGCGTGCATATTCGTGCGTATGTCACTGATAAGCTATTAGTTTAAATTTACATGCTAAGAACAAAAGTTACTCATGAATAAAGGCACTCTCTCGCGTATATATTACACATTATTACCAGCTCGACGCCCGTGCGTCGAAATCGGGCTGACTCAAAATGAATATTATATGCATACACATACACCATGTATAGTATACCTTTGCATTGCGGCATTCTTTTGGGCGATACAATCTCTGTGGCTGTGGCTGGCCGTCCACAAAAAATGAAATAATTTATGCATACTCCTCAGCTGGGAACAACTTTCTCATGCCACCTCGAACTCGACTTACACACACACACACACACACTCACACTGACACACGCACACACACACACACAACACCATCGAATTGACCATGATATTGAATTAAATAATTATCGAATTGTGCAGGTTATACGACCTACACGCACACACTTACACACACACTTACACACACACTTACACACTGACAAACTCGATGGGTGAAAGATCTTCGAGAAAACATTCCAAGCCATCCGCCACTCGAGTAAAGCATACAGACACACAATACACTCAACATATTCACTATTCACACATACACTCATCGCGACGACGATGATGTCGTTGAATGAGTGATGCTGTGTGGGGCTGTGTGTGTGTGTGTTGATGGGGTTCGACGTGTGCGCGCACCGACATCGCCAAATCGCACGTCCGGGGTAACACTCTGCACAAACGAGGAGCGTTCATTTTTTTGTGTATGGACGGCTCGTCGTGGCCGATATATAAATTTGGCAGACTCCACTTTGGCCGTTTACCGCTTTGCTGGCCGTTATCGATGATGATGATTTTGTGTGTGATGGCTCGTGCATATGCAAATGTGTGTGAGAGTGGCCACGAGCCACGAGCACAAGCATGAATTGTGTGCCACTACGACGACGACGACGAGGTGCGATCTTCCGATGTTGGGAATTGTCTTGGAACACGTAATCAATATTAGTAGCACTATATGTTCTTGATTTAATGAATACAAGTTATGAGTTATTTGTAATATAATGATCGAATGTGTGTACCAGAGCTTTTTCCATCCTAAGAATATAATTTCATACTGCGTAGTACTGTTAGAGTACTGTTAAACTATGCTCTTCGCCTTTGACCGGTAAATAATATTGTCGAAAAAACATCGTGTGGAGAAAATAGCAGGCTAATTATAAATACGGAATCGAATTTCTGCGAATGTAACTCGAATAATTTGAACGCTGTCTTCGGCTGTATTGCAGACGTTTTTCTCGTTGCGATCGGTAACGAGTTCTCACCCATTGTTTCACTTGGTTTCCAGGGCACCCTAAATGTTCGGTACAATATCGATATAGTGTCAACGGAACTATGCACGCGCCCTTTTTTGGCTCGATATGCTTTCACTCCAATACCAAATACGTTGTGAAAAATTGGGATGCATTATTCACACGTAATGTGTGACCATTTTATATGTATTCTGAATGAAATCTCGTTGATTTCGAATCAATGTTCCCATCAGCACAGGATCTCAACGCGATGTGATGAGTATATACTACATGGGCGGATAAATGATGAGACAAACTATGAAGGACCAACATTTTCAATGACAACATCCTGCAACAGCTAGATCCGCTTCAAAATGTATTAGCCGTTAACGCTCTATTTCACTATTAAGACTTGCTACCTCGAATGATTTATATCTTCCTGGAGTCATTTTTACGGATTTGGTATTAAGTCATAAAGTTGATAAGGCGGTAATTTACAGCCGTATTCGTTGATTTTAGACTACAAGCATTGAATTTTATAGTCAATGTTAATTTAATGACTGTTCCCATTCAATCGATGGAAATCAATCCTATTGCGTCCCGAAGCAGAGACATAATCCTGCTGTTGCTAATTGTATTCTATGGAGTGGGTTCGTCGCTTTCTGCCCACTAAGATGACTTCCGATTGAACTCCGGAGTGTAGTAATGGATACAATTTTCATATAATGTCAAAAATGTATCGGACAATTCAGCCTAATCTGGTTGGGTCAGCCCAAAAGACACGATTTTATGTTTTATGAGACTTACTCGAGCTCAAAATCAAATGCACGAGGTCAACATTTTTTTCCAATATCTTTAAAGTGCCAGCAATCTTGAGCTACCGAAGTTTTTACTTCCGAAAATATTTAGTGGATTTTTGTCATGTTTTGGTCGGTAACTGTCACATTTTGGGGTCCAATGCGTACAGCATTTGGCTGAAGAGGCACTTCTACCATCAGAAAACAGTGCTTCACCAAGACTCAGAATACTTTCATCTCCTTGAATTATAATATGCCCATACGCGTGTTACAATATAAGCATTCACTTACAGATCACAATGATCAATAATACATTTTGAATCCATCAACAATCAGTACTAATAAGTAGTATGGTTTCGATGATGCAAGAAACATTAACTTCCCCGGCACATTCTGAAAGATAGTATTCAACAGATATATAAATCCCTTAGATTAAAAATCTATGCTCTTATCAACAGAGGAACTCAACGAACTTTTGTAGTTCCGCTTATGCGCAACTCTGCTGATTGCATATAATTTCATTACACAAATCAACCGACACATACTCAACCGTAATAATATCTATTAGATACTACATTGAATAACTCTTATTATCGTTTTTGCCCGCGCTTATGATACGCTTGAACTTGCAAATACACGCACGCACGTTCGCCGCCGCGTAATTCGAGTCGAACAACTTACACTCTCGAGCTCACTATGCCATCGGAACGCGCATGCACGAACGAACACGCATGCACTCTTCGGGCATCACGGCAGATTATGTATATGTGTAAGTGTGTGTGTGTGTGCGCGTACGTGTTGGCCTAATGCTCATCTCGACATGCGGTCGCGATGCGCGAGTGTAAAGGTGTTTGCATTGCACGAACGCTAACGCGCGAAGCCGAAGACGCTCTCGACGACGCCGACGACACACATACGACGACGACGACGTCGCGTTCGCGCCACGCTCGCGATGGTTCGTCGCTCTGGCTCGCTGGCGGTGGTGGGAGAACCGGCCGGCACGATCGCGGATTTCCTTAAATACCATCGGCAGCGACGAACCGAGTATCAATTCATCAACTGTTCTATCTGGACAAGCACCAGTGCACAACAGTCCGCAGTTCGTCGCAACTACAACACATCCAACATGAAGTTCTTGCTTGTGTGCTGTCTGCTCATCGGAGCCGCCGTCGCCGCTGAGGAGCCCTCCGCCTTCGCCGAGTGCTTCGAGAAGGACTCGATTGCCTGCGTGCAAACCACGGTACGATACAAGTGAAAACAAAACAGTGCGAAACAACAGTGCAAAACAACCCAACACAACATCTCATCGCAAATCACCACAATGTGAAAATGGATTATCAGTGCGACCCTCCGCCGAACATCAGTGTGTGCCTGACCTCTGACCTGACCTGAGCGATTGAGTCCGAATGCGCTTTGCTTGACTGGTTTTGAAGTGAATGCAACACATTACCCTCAGTTTACACACACCAATCAACCGATCAACACACCACTTCACCACACATTTGCCTAACCATCACTCGTATACCTCTCCTCCTCCTCTTCCGCTATGCACAGGTCTTCCGTCGCGCCAAGTCCTTCTTCGAGCAGCAGAACATCGACCTGTTCGGCGGCATCTCGCTCACCAAGTCCGCCGAGCGCGCCGGCAAGTCCCTGGACGATTCCGCCAACGAGATCGAGTCCGCCGCCACCGTCGAGGCCCGCGAGTCCGCGCTGGAGAACTTCTTCTTCGCCCGTGCCGCCAACTTCTTCACCGAGCGCTCGCTCAGCTGGGACCTGGCCGGCGCTTCGCGCTCGCTGTCCGCCGCCATTCCCGAGGAGCTGAAGGAGTCCGTGCGCGGTCTGGTCGTCGAGGAGCGCGGCAAGAAGAAGAAGATCCTCAAGAAGCTGCTGCCTCTGCTCGGTCTGCTGAAGGTCAAGTTCGCCGTGCTGGGAGTCATTGCTCTGTTCGGCATTGCCATCATCGCCAAGAAGGCTCTGCTGCTGTCCGTCCTGTCCATTGCCATCTCGGCCGCTTCGTTCTTCCGCAACGCCATCGGCAAGCTGGGCGGCGGCGGCGGCGGCAGCTCGTCGGGCGGCTGGTCGTCGGGCAGCAGCGGCGGTCACGGACACGGACACGAGGAGATCATCGCCTACACCAACGGTGGCTCGTCCAGCGGCGGTTGGTCGTCGGGCAGTGCCGGCGCCGGCGCCGGCGGCTGGGGCAACGGTGGCGGCTACGAGTCGTACGGTGAGCACGGCTCGCACAGCTCGCCGGTGGCGCAGTCGATTGCGTACTCCGGTCACCACAAGCAGTAAGCGGTAGGAGCTTGCGTGCCTGATGGGAACGAGATGGGAGGAACAGGAGCAGTAACTTATTGAACCTAATTTATTACTATTTAAACGAGAACGAAAGCGAGCGAAGAGGACGCAACACCATACATGTATAGGTGCCCCCGAAATGGATAGAGGCGGTTCTGAATCCGGATCTACAAAACTCAAACCGACAACAGACATACTCCACACAATAGTAACGAATGCCAGGTCACACACACGCACACAGCGCACACAAACTACCGCAATTTCAGCAATAGCATAATGTTTATTCATACTGATTTTTTTTATAATCTAGTCTTGCTGACCGAGCGGTCGAGCGGTTTCGGCCGCCGGCTGCCGGTCACATTGCACACGACACAGACACGAACGGACCGGCGCCCCCGAACATATAGACCAAACTACTCTGTACTTTCTTAGCACTCGGTCGCCGAATTCCCGCCCGCCCCGGGCCGATTCGCACCGCCACGTTCTTTCTGGCGGTGTGGCGGCTCCAATGTGTCGGAAACATGCACTCGTGCACTCTCGAAGAACAACGCAGTGAGAGTGGACAGTGGACGGAAAACGGTGACTAATTTCTGTATTAACGACAAACCACCTTTTTCTACTTTACACGATTTCACACTCTCTCCTCCACTCTCTACTACTGCACTGTACAAGTTCGTAGAGCTATCCGCAGTGTACCTAGACAAACGAATCCAACGCAGTATAAATAGTAAATATTATAATATTGCACATGAAACATTTCCAAATGTATAAAAGCCACCACCACCACAACCAACACAACATAAATCAACCGCACAATAGTAATATGTAAACCAATCGCACCGATTTGTAGCACGAGGATGAACGACGAAGAAGACGAAGAATGAAATGAAATACAAAATATTCACAAAAATCAACACACACTCACAGCCGCATTTCGCAACGGTTTCCAACATGGTTATTGACATCATCGCCGCCGGCTGCGCTAATTCAAATCATAGTCATCATGTGTTCATTGGTCAAACAAACAGCAGCAAGTGGCGAACAAACACAGCCAACCATCGCAACCGGCTATTAGTTCGCTAACGCGCTCTAACGGAGAAAAAAGAAATGTCGCCGGCAGGTGTGAACCACATTCATGTGTGCACGCGCCGCCGCAGAAAGCGACGCGCAATGACACGCGGCGGAGACACGCGCACGCAAAGAAAGCATAAAAACACGCACGCAGGCGCGCGCTCTCATACACGTTCGCATGTAACGGGCGAGATCAATTCAGTCAATGGGCCCACAGTTGGCGTGCGTGTTTGCTTGCGTGCGAGAAACTGGTATTTTATCGAGAGCAACAGCAGAAGCAGCAGCGGCAGCAGCGAAGGCAAACAACAATGAAAGAAGAAATGCGCAGGCGTGGCATTTCACGCGCAATATGACGAAGACGGCGACGGAACACGTTGCGATTTCGATGGCTGCGATGATGTGGTTAACGATGTCATCGGCTGCTGGCTGCCGCCGATGCTCGATGCCGTCGATGCTCGCGAGTCGAGAGTGAAGGTAAATATTATAACGGATTTCATTTCTCTTATTCCGGTTTTGTGGAGCGGCTTTTGCATGGCGGCGGCGGCGGCGGCGGCATTGAGGCGGCGATAGTGGGCCCGGATTGAGGTCACGTTCGCTGTTCTCGGAGCTGTGGCGCGCTCGCGCGTGGTCCAGCAGCAGGCGGGCGATCCAGATGCGCGGATAGCTGTTTTGGCTTGGTGTGGTATAAGTTGAATGGACGAAACTGCGGCGGTGGATTGATTAGCGTATGTGGATGGTTAGACGGCTAGAAATTGAACCGAAATAAAATGTACATCAGCGAAAGAAAATACTTCAACTGGATATAGGATATTGGAAGATATTCGTCGAAATACGATTTAGAGGCAACATTATTTTTCCTGAACGCCAGTGTTGGGCGAGTTTCACTTTCTAGTCTATCAGGTTTATACCTATGAGCGTGCACTTTCTTCTAAGAAGGCTATAGCTATCTGTAGAGTCGAAGTCAAAATAATTAAAACTTTTTTTTTGTAGTTTGGACTTCTAGTAAAAATTCGCAATCGATACAATTTTCCATTTCAGCAAGATGGCCCTTCAAATAGTT
>JANTBZ010027428.1:0-13482 GCA_024741255.1 Exechia fusca
AACTAAACGTCATTTGAAAGGTGCTGTCAATACCTTTCAAACGATGTATAGGGTTACCAGATGCGACATCTGTAGCAGGAGCGCCGCGAAATTTTAATGAAAAACCCGGAAGCCCATTATTCCCCAACCCAATATTATTATTTAGGGTGAGGTGGGTTTTACTGGGGGGCAGGTTTGGCCTCGGCTATTTCAAACCTTTAAAATGAAGATATTCGACTTAATTTTTATATTGTGTGCATTTCTTAGGACGCTCTCTTCCAATATAGATTCCGTTCCGGTATGGCCGTGAATACAAAAGTTATGGCCCTATATGTATTGTTGGTGTGTTTGCTACTCATCTCCTACAACTTAATGTGCTAGGAAGCTTCGAAGCGAAATATATCCTTGAACCCGAATCTGTTTTTATTTCACCATGTACATAAACATGCTCGTGCGAATCAAGGTCTATCTCAATCGAATACATGGTGGAGCATGTTTTGCATGGCCTCTCTATGTTGTATCCACACGACCTTTTTCAATATCATTAAAATATGTTTATGCAATGTTTAGAACACTGTCCAATCAATTTTATCCGGAAAAGAGAGATAAACACATCTGCTGTGATATATGTAAAATTTCAATCGCAATCTATAGAACACGCGGAACCAGATGATAGAGTCCATGATGATAGTTATTTATATGTTTCTAACGGTTTTGTTAGTTGAATGAGAATGAAAGAAACTTATTTGTTATTTTTCGACTCTGAATTTTGTAGTTTTGGACCCAATCTACTTGAGGCAAAACTTTCCCTCCTATTTGCATGCTCTCTGTTTTTGGATTATAGCTTTAAGCATAGACCCGATACGGTGCAATAATGTTCAGCAAAAATATAGTATTGGGTGAAGGTTTTTTTTCTAACGATGATCCAAAGGAAGGATGTTCAAATGCTGCCTAGGGTTACTCTTTGGATCGCTGTGCTAATCACATGATATCTTTAAACCCGAAATCGATTATGAATCCCTGCTACTCTTCAAATACAAGGAAAGTATAGAAGGGAGGCCACAAAAATATATATTAAATGGTCTATCGATTGCATTTAACTATTTCGAAATAAATTCAAGTGTTTTACAGACGTGGGAGCTCCTCAAACTTTCATGGCAAAACTCGCCCCACCTTACCCTATACATTTGTTCAACATGAAGAACAAGAGACTGTATGAAGTCTAAACATTCCACAATGTTTGTTTTTTGTTGAACATTACCTAATAACGATTGTTTTATGATTAAATTTATTTATACCTAAAGAATTTAAACTCAAAATGTATTATGTGTACACAATCCGATTATAACAATTGTTATACGTTATACAAATACAACACATGTGTTGTTCATTATTGTGAAACGTGTTTCATGCTTACGTCTTCAAACATGAACGTTCAATTAGTATGCCATTTCTTCAACAGATGTTCAAACATGATTGTTAATTTTTGTCATTCGAATATTTTTAGTATTCGAGATTACGTGAAACGTGTTTGATCCAGTCCGTGCATAACGTTTATATATGTTTTTAGAGTGAATACACTTCATCCTTTATAAATTTGCAATATTCGCAAAATAAATGGAATTGCAAGCCGTTATATTATATAAGTATGGTATTTGAGCTGAGTAATGTTAAATCATCCTCCGATCGACGTAAAACTCGTAAATTGATTTGCGCACATGAAAGATAACGAAGATAATTTGATTTAAAAACACTTGGTAAATTAATAATAACTGGATTGTTAGTTAATAGATTGGAACTGTGTCCAAAATGATGCAACGTTGATTTTATCGAATTCCCAACATGTTTTGTTAACATATATACATAACATTATTAACATCATCATAACGTCTAACGTTACATCATAACGTTAACATTCATATGATTTTCATAAAGATGTCATTTTATTAAAATGTATTAAAACATCCCACAAATGTATTTATAAAAAATAGAAAGCAGACTATATCAAGCAAGAATTCATGTTGGGCGAATTGAACAATAACGAACAGAAAAAGTTTAGGTTAATCGAAATCTATCGATTGAAAACCTATCTAACAATTAATTGAAAGAAATGCGCAGTCTGAATCAATTGAAGAGCTTTAACATCTAAACCTCCGCGATATATGCAGCCCAAATTTGACTTGATCTGTATGTCGTCCGATTGATCGGATCGTGCTGGTCATATAGGGCTATTTCAGATATAGAGACATGTCTGAATTTGATATAGTTGATAATGAATTTATATAGTGACAAGATACATATTATAGATACAGAGACGTTTTCAAATGTTTATAGAGACTATTCCGAATTAATATAGTAGATGCACAAAAATGAGAGCCTTCGAAAAGGATGGCTCACGTATAGTAACAATATAATTAAACACATATTATCTGCTGGTGAGTTGGACTGTAAAAGTCGATGAACAAACTTCACAAGGTACAATATACTTTAACATAAAACAATACATGCACCACATCTGAATGTCGAACGTACAGTAAACCAACAATTTCAAGCTTCTGCCGTGAACCGTGAACAATAGAACAATGGGTATAGGACCACCACGTGACAATTGATGTTGACGTTGCTGAGCTGCGTCTTCCAACTGGAACATCCCATCCCTCGTTCGTTCATGTAAGCGACTCTTATGTGATGCTTGTTCAACATACAAAAACGACCATTATGTTATTTCCATGTTCTTGATGTGTTTTGTGCATATGTTTCGTGTGTCTCGCGCTCGAACATAATTGTGTTGGTGAATTAATTAGATGTTCTTTTAATAACATTTTCAAAGCAAAGAAAAACTCCGCAGACGTCGACTGGAGCTCGGCACATCCAAGAATACACACACACACTCACACATACACGCATGTTTACCAGCGAGCCAAAGCGCGGACTTCGAGCGAACTCCGAACGCGTGCGAGAGCAAGCGCGTGCACACAAACGAACCAACCCCGCATAAATCTCTGAAGCCTCTTATACGACTTAAGCTTTCATAAATCCAACGCCCCACGCATAAATGATAAACACATCAAAAACATAAA
Source organism: Exechia fusca (assembly GCA_024741255.1). Lineage (NCBI taxonomy): Eukaryota > Metazoa > Arthropoda > Insecta > Diptera > Mycetophilidae > Exechia > Exechia fusca. The sequence goes on from JANTBZ010027428.1 coordinate 3,060, forward strand.
CATTACGACGATGCTGCTGCTACTGCGAGTGCGTGATGTTTGTGTTTGTGTCGGAGTGTTGGATGGTATACACATGCACAGACATTCATGTGTGTGTGGGGGTCTCCCCGGTCCCGGACCGCCGTTCGTCCGGGCTTTGCGTGCACACGCTCGCTCGTGCGCTTAGTAGTGCGCCCGAGACATGTGCAAACGTGTAGAAATCCCGCATTCCGCATAATACTAATACCCGTCTCGGTGCTGCGAGGCACGCAGACGCTGGCGCGTCTCCGTGTGTGTGTGGATCGTCCTTGTTACTGTGTGCCACTAACACTGGCACCCGTATGTGTGTGTGTGAGAGTGTGTACTTGAAAACAACGGACGATACTACACACAAACACTGGAGGTCAACTGGGTTGAAATGATGTGACCGAAGCATTTATAATTTATAACTAAAAGCTAATAACATATAACCTGGCCTATACCTTGAACCGAGTAATAAGAAAGAGTGTCATATTCTAGAATATGAACCAGGGATCCGGAGCTTAGATCATTGCGTCCGGAGCGGGAGCAGAGCGGAAGCGGTCATCAAATTCCGCACCGTTCCAACGGTTTTATAATTGAAATTGTCATCTCAAAATATAATTTTTGATCGTATTTTCAATCAATTTTAAATTTGTTTGGTCAATCAGAAGTACAGATAAATTGATAAATAGGTCAAATTGTCAATGTTTTCCTTCACACTAGCCGATTTGAAACGTGAAAATAATATAATCGGCGGTAGCTACAAACTGAGTATAAAGTCACCTATCTTTCATTTTATGTCCGCCAGTGTACTACATCACATGTTTGTATGTCAGTGTTCAGCAGCAGCAACCGCAGCGAATGACTCGTAAGTGAATGTTGATGTGTGCGAGTAAACTGGTAGAGCATGTGCCACACATATTCTGTAAGCGTAAGAATTATGATTATTTCGGTGATAACTGTTTTTTTTATGCGTGCGACCAGCAAAACAGTCGTTGACACGGGTATATAATTTTGATATTGGATGCGATGTTCAAAGGGTTGAAAGTTTGAACTAAGCGAAAGCGACAGTTACTTACTTGTAGTGATAGTGGAACAACTAGATACAGCTACAAAGAAATAGCGGTTCATGCCGCAACCGGTATTTCGCATCAAAGTCGGATACAACAAATTCAAACTGTGTTTTCACAGTGTTTTACAGTATCGAAAAACGTTAAATAAAAAAGACTTTATCCGTTGACGATATGCAGACGCTTGTCAAGCGATATTTCCACTCGACACCTGCTGATCAGCGTAAGCTCGTATATTTCAAAAGAAGCTTTTCGAGTACGGTGGTGCTATAGAAAATATGCATCATTGTTCACAATCACACTAACTAGGATTTAGTCGGAACGAACATTGGTAGCTAACATTGATAGCTTAGGACACGCCTCAATGATGAACACTGATTTTCCGATTTCAAATTGCATTCTTCTGGTATTCTGGAATGACTTTTACTAATACCTATGTTGAACATTTCTACATACCGTATTACCTGTTTTCTCGAAATCGCCCGGTATTGCAATCACTAATGTACATGATCACTATCCTTCTCGCTCTAGCAAGCGCATTTTCACACTTCTCACTCTCCGACCGGTGAGGGACCATTCGATATAAATACGTAATGGGCGATTCGTTTCGTCACTCGTCCACAGATCGTCACGCAGAACGCTCGAGCACCCAAATCCAGACAGCTCGAACGATTGCACAACTCGCCAGCTACATACCAATCGTCAGGGCTTTCTTCGAGCCTTGCTGTAATTCAGTGACCATTCTTCACCTACGCAATTCGTTCGTCGTTCGTCCTCATATCGTCAAGCAAAACACGCGCACACACAACGATCGCCAGAAAAACGAACCACTCGTCAGTGTCATCTCACGAATCTTGGTGTAAGTGATAGATATAGATGCATCTCTATTTGTTGTTTACAAAAAAAACGTTCACTCACTCTCACCGGGTGAGTGAGTGAAAGTAATATTTGTTATTATTTTCACACGATGATCCAAAGAAAAGAATGTGAACACATAACACCCTAGCCCCATTTCCCCTGTTTATCGTAAATTCAGAGTTGTGCAATGTGGACAAATTATGAAAACAAATATTTGAAATATCTCAGAAATTTGCTTTGGGAGCTAGGGCCTTGCGAAAAAATAATTTCTTCTATATCGAAGGCCTAAAAACATCAAATCACTGATTCAATGGAATCAGATAATATAGGACATTCCCGCGCGTCCGCACCATCATATTAACTCAAACAAATGTTGAAACGTTCACGGCATAAGTGGTGTAATAGAAAATTTGTTGTAAACCCAAAATTAGTGTTCAACAATATTTTGTATCTCATTATACTCACAACTTGGATCGCTGTGCTGATAACTTGGCATCCGAGACCCATTGTGAAGCCCTGCTACTCTTCGAATGCAAGTTGAGTATACACGAGGGAGATTAACACTTTCGGGTTGCAACACCAAAAACGTTTTTTCCTGTTTCTACTTCACACAGCTCCTGCAATGTTCGCCATCAACGCTGCCGGCCCGCAGATCGATGTCGGCGCCAATGTTATCGTGCGTCCGATAGCCGCCGAACAGCAAATCGTACCCATCGATGGGAACGATCGCGTTGAGCGGAGACGCCGTCGCCGTCAACGGCGTCCGCTTCTTCCCGTGTTGCCTCAAGCGGCGTACATGCTACGCGTTCTGAATCTGCATCCTCGTCTGATACCTGAGGAAGTGTGCGAGTATCCGCCGATCAGACGTCGCAGCCGCCGAAGAGCCAACAGAAACGCCGACGAACGTGTGACGTGCTCCGCTGTCGAAATTGCTCGAAACGGGTGTGTCAATCGGTCTCGGAATCGGTCTGGCGATGAATTTTCCGTTAACCCTGTGTCTAGTTCGAGCGTGGACCTCGAAAGGGAGGAAAATAACACGTATCACCGGTCGGCCAACGATCCGGTCGACCCGGTCAGCTCGTCCGGCATAAATTCGAATGTGGATGTGCTTGATCGGTGTGCGCTTGCGGACGATGAGTCGAGCGAGGCGACGGCGAGGGTAGTGCCGGAGGAGCATGATGCCGATACCGAATCGGAGACTGAGACGGATCGTCAGAACTGAGTGAGTGAGGAACGCAGTGCAGTACGTTTTGTCCCCGTTTAACACGTCCTATCGAATATGAAATGCCAGACGAATTGTTATCAAGTGTGCAAAAATTGTTGAAAGGTTGTTCAGCATTGTCTGTTATTAGGTATGCAAGTATTTCCGAATGATTGTTCATCAATTGACTGTGATCCCGTCAGCTCATCCGGCCTTTATGGACGATTTGGATGTTTCAGCGTGTTTGAGCGGCGTGCGCTAGCGAATCCAGCAGACAACGAGGGTAGTGCCTGAGGAGCATACCGGAACGGTGTCGGATGTCGGATCGTCAGAACTGAATGAGGTACGCAGTACACAATCTACATAATCTACACGTAGACATTTTTTTAAACATTTTTTTGTAGAATATGCCGAAATGTTGTAGAAAATGTTGATGACAAAAATTCCCGTATAGAAAATAAAATAGAGTTTGAGTAGAAAATTATAGCCACCCCCATAATAGTTCGGACACGCAGTTTTACACTTTTCTTTTTAATTTTTTAGGCGTTTGTCAATGTCTTTTCAATGGATTTATTTGAAAAGTCATTCTCTGAAGTGGTTTTCAGATAATGAAGATAAAACCATTGATAAAGTCCAATAGATTCATCGTAAAATATTAATTTCGGATATATGGTACCAAATTCATGTTACAAAATAGTTCGGACAGTATGGCAATATGGCCAGATTTGTGTATGGGGAAAAAAAGATTAATGCGCAAAGTCAACCAGGACCCGAGAATTCTGGCCCGCAAATTTGTGGAATGTGTTGAGGAAGTCGACTGGCATAAATGTGAGCCCATCAACAAATTCTACGTGAATCCTTGCACCATGTTAAGCATGGTCTTATTGTGCGTAAAACACATACAACGAGAATCGCTCGCGCTGAGGGCATCTGTTGAAAAAATCAACATTGAAAATTGGTAATCTTTTCTGACGAGTGCCAATCCAATATATTCATATTTGATGCCCGCGAAAATGAATTGATGGAGTCAGCGCAAACGATATCCGTTGTATGCGTTTTTTCTTCAAAATCAACTTCAAGAATATGATTCGTGAAAAAAAGGAGTTTATCACAGTTCAGACCAGATCCAACGGAAAGATGTTAAATGTTGCCTAGAGTTACTCTTTGGATCGCTAAGCTAATCAAATGTCATTTTTAAACCTGTCACCGATTGTGAAGCCCTGCTACTCTTCAAATACAAGGAGAGTATTAAAGGGAGGTCATAACATTCGGGTTGTAGCACCAAAAACAGTTTTTTTTAAATAAAATGGCCATTTAACACATAATGTGTAGTATACATGTTTTTCACGTCAATACAATTTAAGTGTATAATCATCCTTGCATTTTATCCTTTAACAGCTTTGCCGTCTTTGCCTCCAATAACATCGATCTCCAACCATCCCTTCCAGCGCCAACGAATCCCTTTCCTGTACTCCGAGCACGTTCAGCCTACGTTTAGCACAACCAAACGAATATGTAATGTCAGACCAGTTGTTATTAGGCTTGCAATTGCGAAGAAAGTTTGTTCACTGACCACTGTAATTTCCGATATCGATCCAAGTCACACAATTTCTTCTGTTGGAAAAAGTCAAGGTGAAATATCATGTTTGAGTGTATAACTTGTATGTAACACTAGTGTAAAAGAAACTCTTAACATATACTAGAAACAAATTGATTAGTTCTGTAATAAACGAACGAGACGAACATCAAACAAAAACTCAATTGCATTTTATTTTCCTGTGTAAATAAATCCGAGGATAAACCAAACAAAGTAAACGCCATACAATTACATGTCTGTATGTTCTATGCATACATACGATCATTAATTAATGCTGACGCATCTGCTGCACACTTGGAAATGGCTCCTAACGAGAACCACCCCGAGAGTGAGCAACGCATTATGTCAGCGAATTGGTGTCACCGCGGAAGGATGCAGCAGACAAAAGGGATCACACCAGCGAGTGCGAGATGCATATACGCATGTGTATGTGTGTGTGTAGACGCATAGCAAGCCATTTCACAGCAGTGTCATATAAATTGCTAGCGCCAGCCCGTGAACGTAAACCAAGCTAAATGTTACTAATCTCACGCATTTAGATAATGTTGACTCGAAATGGAAATGCTAGTCCTTCAAGTACCTACATTCAGTTGGCTACTTGTAATTATTTTGAACGTTGGCAAAACAGCAAAGGAAAATAATTGGATAGTAGATTTCAAATATCACCCACTAGTTTTGACGCTATTCGGCCAAATGCAATATCCTAATCCATGTGACCGGAACGCATCACGCACACAGTCCCGGATACTTGGTGCTCACACCGCCCGCACCGCAGTTCGACGCCACATCGCCCGTCTCGTACACCGGCCTGCCCACCACATTGTTCCACTCGTAATTGCACGCCAGCAGCCATTGGTACCACTGGCCGTCGGCCGACACGAAACGCACCAGCGCACAGCCCAAATGCGCATTCTTCTGCTGTGCCATCTCCGTAAAGTGGCCGTACTCCGTGTCGCTGCCACCGCCATTCGGCTGGAAGCTGGCAATGATGTCGGCGCTGGCGAACCGGTTCTCGGCCCACCAACCTTCGACCAGCTGCACGATGACATCACGATCGACCAGACTGTCGCTGCTGGACGACAGTTCGGCCAGATTCTGTCCGGAAACTGGATAGAGAGCCGTGCCACGGCACAGCGGGTGCTGCATGCGACACGTCCGTGCCGTGAAGGCGGCAACGTAGGCGAGCGTGTCGTCCCAGTACTGTGGGCAGAAACAATATTAATGTCATGCGCGTTATCTCGGTTACGATCTAGCTAATTAACGCGATATTTGTACAATTTGGAGAAAAAAGACATATTTTCGTCACAATTCAAGTATTGCGATAAAATTGATGAATTGGTCGTTATATGCGCGAAATTGACACATTTAGGAAGTCGGGAATTATTCGGTTCACATTCATTTTAATAACAAATTAATATAGAATTTCCTTGAACAAAATATATAACAAGTTACGTTGTTTAATTTTGATTGAATGCTCTGTTAAGCTCGAGTACATCGAACAAGTTTTAATTGATTCATTTATTTCTGAATGAGCCAAATGTCCGGTCTAATAACGACGTGAATGTACGATCATACAAAGTCATCGAATATCCTTTCAAACAATATTCAAATTGTGGCTATTGTTATTCGATTCCGAAGATGAAGCGCTCTCAACCAAAGAAAATTCGTCCACATTTACCATTTGTTTCATGCTCGACGCTGTCGGGAAATTCGCCAGCTGTCCGGTGGCCAACTGATTCCGGTACTCATTGTGCTTGTCCACCAGCAAGTCGCGCAAAGCCGTCACGGTGAGATCGATCTGAACGGGGTTCGTCGAGCATGCGTCCGCATCGAAGGCGCCGTTCTGACCGCAGGCCACGTGCTTCACGTTCTCCGCGCAGAGCGTCGACTGGCAAAAGTCCTCCTGTTGTGCTCGGGCGCCAGACGGTGATAATGCGATTAATTGAAGTACAACATGCGCACTAGCGAGAAGCGCACCCGCGCCACTGACACGATTCAACATTGCGACGAGCCGTTTTGCTGTGTGTCGTGCTGGAGTTTATATATTGAGTGGCATACGTAATAGGAACAGTGAGCCACACACGACTTTAATGGGGTCACGATGAATACAGTTATATTGCAGTCACGGTGTAAATCCGGTGAAATCAATTTTATATACGCGAGACATTCCATTCAATTCGCTATGATAATAATTGTATACTATTCAACCACTACACTTAGGAATTAGGTATATGACATTAAAACATGTATGTATACTCAAATGGAACATGTTATTGTAACAATCGTTTTGTGTACAGGTCCTAATTTCTGAGTTACGTATTTATATACAGATCAATGTTGATGTCTCTGTCATTTTTCCGAATATTTTCCACACCTATACAAAATCGATTGTATAAATTACACTCACAGAAATATAACTGATATGACTGTACTCATCGACCTATGAAAGTTCACATGAAAAAGACCACTAAACTAAGGTGTAGATCTTCTCCAAACATTGAACTCGGTTCGTGTTTGTCGCAGTCACAAAACCTTTCCTGACAATGATATTTTTGACCTTGTTATATTTGCTCACAACTGTTTTCCCACCTTCCACCAAAAGATGATGATGTATGCATATGCATATCGTCATAAAGTCTGTTGAATTAATATTCAATATGTGTAAAGGTGTTGACTGATTGCTTCTATTTATTTATCGACATTGATATAATTAGTAACGGGGATCCAGAATGAACGGCTCAATCTTGCCCAAATCGTCGCAAGTCTTTCCAACGGGTCCGAAAACTTTGTAGGCTGGAAAAGAACAAGGATAAACATATTGTCAGTCCATGTGTATCCACGAAAAATAGTATAATTAGTATACATACTCGTAGACCAGTTCTGGATGTTGTACTGCTCCAAAAAGCACTCGCTCAGGAAGGTCAGGAAGTACTGCACCTTGCCGAACACATTCCTGGGGTCCTCGCGGATACCACAAACCGGCTTCGACTCAGCCAGCGGCGGGCAGACCTTCGCCCACGGCGACGGACCGGTCGGCTCGTAGCAAGCGACCATGGTGACGAAAGCACACACTGGGAGCAGTTAAAATGTCATTGAATATGATCAAGTTGAACCAAAAACAGTTATCAGGACTAAGTATACTTACCGATAGTGAAGATGATGGCAGAACGCATGTTGAAATATTGTTACTTGCTTGGAAGGTAGCCGATATCAAGTGATACCGAATCTTGTTTTGACCACTACATTTATACTAATTTTGATGGTCATTATCCAGTGTTATTTTGCTTAATTCCGTGCATGTTTGAGCAGATGGGATTGAATGTTTGTGAACGAATTTGAATATAAATAAGAAGCGTTTGTTTCATTCAAATATTTGAGTTTGCGTTCAGTGCCTAACGGTGACGTAATTGTTTTTGTATGTGCGCTGAATTAACAAAATTCAAGTTTACTTCGGTAATGACGTCAATCAACGTCATCAAAGCTTCTTGCTAAGATCTTATCTATGTAGATGGTCTCAAATACTGTACATCTGGTTGGTTCGAGTGTTTATGAAACCAGCAATACTTTTGAAACGTGATCTAATGCAATAACCTGAGTAGATCGTCTTAAATCAATTTTAATAAGTGAATATAATCTTCAATTATCATTCTTCGTTTTTTTTATCAGATATAATTAACGATTTTGCAATGATCGAACTTGTTCCGCTCTATGAAGCTAGAACAAAATAAACGGCTCCATTTTCCCCAAATCATCGCACGTTTTGCCGACTGGACCAAAGGCTTTAAAGGCTGAAAAATTACAAACACATTTGAATGACATGTCCAACAGGCAAGATAAAATCTAATCAGTATGTAATACGTACGCTCGAAAATATTATCTTTGTTGTACTGCTCCATGAAGCATGTGCTCAAAAACGTCAAGAAGTACTGCACCTTGCCGAACTCATTATTCAGGTCCTCGCGGTATGCACAAATCGGCTTCGACTGGGCAAGCGGCGGACACGCTTTCACCCACGGCGACGGATCGGACGGCTCGACGCAAGCGACCATGGTGACGAAAGCACAAACTGAAAACAGATGTAATAATGATATTGCTTGAAATGCGACCGATAAAATGTATGCTTACCGATAGTGAGGATGATGGCAGAACTCATGTTTGAATATGGTTTCTTGTATGGATGTCTTCTAATGACAAGTACTGAATTGTGACCACTCCTTTTATATTCATTGCGATGGTCATCAGACATTGTTCTTCCGGCCTAAACATATTTATTTGAATTATATCTCTGTTAGAGCAGGTGCATCGAAGAGTATACATCCGTGACGTTATTGTTTCACATCCGCTGGACTGAGGAAATATACATACGACGTCAGTTACGATATAAGTTATGACGTCAATCTTCGTTCAGCCATGATTTTTTGTTCATCAAATACACAAAGCTCAGAGTGCTTTTCTGAATCATATTCTTACTGTTCTTATTAAACCACAGTCATCAGAAGTTTATTGTGCACTCAAATGCAATATCGGCTTATAAAAAGTTGTGTTTTCTTCAAGTGCGCTGATGGAACATATTTAAAAAGTCTCGAGCAGTTCTGCGAAGTGCTGCTGGTTGAAAGTATACTTCGAAATACGAGTCATCGTCGTTGCTGCAAATGTTTTATTGAATGTACTCACGCGACGGTACCGAACTAAAGTTCAAGTAACGGTTATTGCGTTTTAATAATAACCACGTCGAGGATTCGTGCAATTACCTAAAACTCTTCTGACAAAGTATGTAAATTCATATTTACTAATAATACAAAACATCGATAAGACCGAATTGATAATATAAAATCAGTCACATAATCAGCACAGACACACTACTATAATTGCAAATCAATTCACACATAATACATATTATATTGAAATAAACCGCTCGCTCGCTCGCTCAATTGTCTGTTGAAGGGTATGTGTGTGTTGACTGTCGGAAACCTCCAAACACGCGATAATCGACAATCCCGCTGCAAAGCAATCAAAACACCGAACACAGCAGTTAATTGCTATACGAATCGACGATTTGTTCGGCGCACGAAAATGGAATGCAGGCCGAACAACACGCGCAGAACAGCGTCACAGCACACCAACCCGAACTTCATTCATCCCATCTCTCATTATCCATTCTGGGCGCGAACGCTCTGTTTGGCGTGTTTCACGCGTGTGTTGGTAAAATAATGGGAGCCCATGCATAATTTGGGGGGATAATTAAAATGTTCGCCACGAGCGAATGCAAAGAGCCGAGCTGGGTTTTCTCGCGCACCTGATTATTATACGCTCGTCAAAGCTGCCGGCGCCGAGATGAGGTGCGACGATGCATGGTGCGTAAGGGATACATCATACATCTGACTATACAACATACAGTCGGTGCCATTAATATGTTAACAAGCATATGTTGTACCTTTGAGGCTCCAATGCTCAGAATGTGTCCATATAAATGGTATTTCAGAATAATCGAGCCCTTTCGACACAAGGACTCGCACTTATGAACTGTATTTTACTGGAGCGCGTAGCCTTAGTCTTCGTCAACACTGTAAAACAAATTTCAGGACAATCGGATTACTTAATGGTCTTTTATGGCGATTCAACGGGGACAATGCACAAGGAATCTTGGTATGATGACTATGTTATTTAGGGCCCGATTTCATGCACATTTTTTTGCAA
>JANTBZ010027539.1:0-13482 GCA_024741255.1 Exechia fusca
ACTTGTATATTTTGTTGTCGAATTTGAAATATAGTGGAGAGGCATCTATACATTAGTATATTTATTTGAATCACTCACAAATGTCTCTAGTTTTATTTTCACATTTTTCTCACGAAAAATTGTTTCATGTCATAATTCATTAACGAATAACGTTTAAACCTGTTTATAGATTTTACTATGTGACAGCTCGAAAAATGCGCAAGAGTTCAAGCTACCAAAAAAGATGAAAAAACTTACGGGTATTTGAACTAAAAAATGTTCACGTTTTTCTGTCATTCTGCTCTTTTTCACTACTCTACTTTTGACTTTTGTTAAATTATAGCATTTTTAATTAGCTTTTATTCTATGTGTTGCCGTTTGGCCTACAAAAATTTAAACATAAGATATCGGCAACTGACTGAGGCTATCTATGAACCACCTTTTCTTCGCCGAATTCGTGATTAGGAGATATATTTCTACACAGAAGGCCAGATCCTGTGTAATTGACTGAAGCAACTACACATTTAATTAAAAGTTTAATTGCCAACAGTGATCAACATTGTGTTACAAAACTCGATTCGCAAACAGGGTAGAAATCCGCAAACATAATGACTTAATCCAGTCAATTTAAACAATAAAAATGTCAAACATATACTCACAATCGGCGCATCCTCTCCATCCTCGTCATCATCATCCAACTCGTGCTTCACGCTCGTATTATTCGTCGTATTCCCACCCCCATTGCCATACTCCTCATCGCTGCCCTCCTCCGTCTTCGTCGCGAATCCGCTCTCATCCGCGCGGAACTGCGACATCGAGTAATCGCACGAGCTCGCCTGCGACGTATCGAAACGCTGCGACTGGCGCTCCTCCTTGACAGCCACCGGAACAGGAGCCACATGGACTGGAGCCGGCGCCGGAGCCGGAGCCGGAGAGGACATCGCCAGCGGATCCACATCGACGTGCTCCATGTGCACGTCGGCATGCTGCTGCTGCTGCTGCTGCTCTGGCTGAGGCTGGTGATGGTGATGGTTCGAAACGGACGACGACTTGCTGGGCGAAGAAGTCGACGTGTGCGAATGCGACTTCTCATCCGAACGGGGCTTCGACGAGGACGATGAGCTGGAATGCTTGTGCTTGGACGACGACGACGATGATCCGGATTTGTGGCCGCCGCCGCTGCTGCTGCCATGGCGATCCTTGCCGTCCTTGTCGCGATGCGACGACGACGATGAGGAGCGATGCTTGTCCTTGTCCTTGGACGAGGACGAAGACGAGGACTTGTGGTCCTTGCTGGCGGACGACGATGACGAGGACGATTTGTGCTTGTCGCCGCTGGTGGACGACGAGGATGAGGACTTGTGCTTGTCGCCGCCGCTGCGGCTGCTCGACGAAGAGGAGCCGTGCTTGCTGCTGCTGCTGCCGTCGCGATGCCGGTCCTTGTCCTTGTCGCGATTGGAGGAGGAGGACGAGGACGAGCTGGACTTGTGCGCGCCCGACGAGGAGGACGAGGAGGAGGGGCGGTCCTTGCTGGAGGAGGACGAGGAGGACGATGACTTGCCGTCCCTGGGGAAGAGGAGATGAAACGTGAGTGATGAGGATAAGTGAAATAATAATACTATTGAAAAACATTGAAAACCTAAATCCATAGAAGTCTCATCCGCATCTAATGAGCCTTTAGATTAGATTATTAATTTAAAACCATAACGATTTTTGGAGATTTTTCATATCATAAGAATTCGTGAACATATCTATTACCTTCCATTCGAGTAAACCTTTATAATATTAAGTTGAACCAGTAAAAAGTTGTGTCCTATTAACAGAAGACGAAACACGGATTATGTGTGGAGTCAAATAAGCGTGTTGTCATTTTTAGTTAAGGGACCATACCTTTTCTATGAATTTATTCCGACCAATGAAGGTGTATTCAAATGAAAGGTAATAGAATTTTGCACAAGTCGTCATCATTCCAAAAAATTTACGAAAATAGCGAAGTTTCTGGTTGTGTTTTCTTAACAAAACTGCATCATTTCCAATCTTGTGTCAGTGTCTCTTCTCCTAAGAGTTTCTGAATAGAGATTGATTCACATTCAATGTTTGAAATCTCACTTTTAATACAAAATTTGTGTCGTGTCGTCGTTTGTCGTTTTCTATTTGAAAAACCACAATTGTTTCTGTCGTATAGAACCAAATTATTCGGAATTAAATTCAATTCAATTACTCATTTGTAAGGTACTGCAGGGTGTCTACTGGTTCGTCCTGAGCCGATTAATCAATTCTTGAACTTAACGAGCTAAATTGTATTTAACATTTACAATTCGAGCATTATAATTTGAGCATTGTAGAGGCCATAGACTTGAACACATAAGGCATGTTTTTTGTAGATTTTTATTAATGATGAGATTCTGTGCACATTGTTGTCAAGAAGACATTTGAAACATTATTTTTTTTTTCTAGTATTCATAAAGAATTATTGAAACCAAATTTTGAAAACATTAAATCTTCGAAGCTATGCATTTTTTTTATGTTGCAAAACTCGCCTGCTTCCAAGGCATTCCAATATTTTAAAAAATCTGCATAGCTTCGAGGCGTCAGAACAAATAGTTAGAAGGTCCGAATCGAGCCAAAATATCTAAAATAGTTTGTGTTCACAAAGTATGGAAAGTGTTAGTTATTGCTATTTAGAAAAATATTTATATGCAGTCTTTGAAATATAAAGAGAAAAAAACAGAAGTGACCATATCTCATAATAAATGTGAATGAATGTGATCGGAAAATCAATGCCCCGCAGGGAAGATTTTTTTAAACGATAAATCTAATTATACAAGAAGTTCGTGACTGCTGACCTCTTTATTTTATGAAATATGGCTGACCTCTCCATTCATTTACTGACTTTTTACTGACTTTTCGAAATATTGACTTTTTACTAATTTTGTCAGTATACTGACCCCCTATTTTCCCTATTTTGCCTTTTGTTATAACGTAATTTTATCCGGGAGAAACTTTGGTAGTGGAAATCCTTCTATATTTAAAATGTGCTCGTACGGACGATTACGATTACGGACGATTCTCATGAAAATCGCGTAAAATGTCTCTGACGTTCCTCCCAGTTTATGGGATTATATTAAGGTCATAAAACGTACTTGTTTAGGCCCTGTAGTCCCGGATTATCTAGACCCAGTCATTAGGAAATAAATCCTCATTATACCTCATCTACTCTAATGTTAGTTGTCGTCATTTCGATTTTTTCATTGTACTTGTAGCTTGTAGCTGATAGAATTCCCAACGTTTGGCTATCATCCATTTTCTCATAGTAGTTGGGTCTGCCGACCAAATTAATGGAATTTTGGAATTTGTTATGATTTCAGTATGAGAAAAAGGGTGATATCAAAATAATAGGGATTCTGATATCTACAAGCACAATGAAATAACAAATTATGAGGTAGCACCATATTATATTTTACGTATTTCTCCCGTTCTACAAAAGGTGACAGCTTCCGTTGGAGAAGATGAGGAATTAGCCAACATAACATAACATTTGTGAGCTCGATTATGCGGTCCATCTACTTACAACTCAAATTAACTCTATATTTGTTGTTCACTATATTATCTTTTTTCTCTATTATTATTTTTAGATCTGAATTTCTCAATTTGATGTGGCTATTTTATAATTAGTTGGCTGTTCTCATTTCTAGATTTTTAAATACTGTTTTTAAATGTTCGCTACTTTTGTGTTCTATGCCCGGAAAATCCGGGACTTGAGGATTATATAAATGTATTTCGCACACGCGAGCACAAACACACACATTCACATACCGCAGACTGGCTGGCGCCGGATAGCAGGGCAGCTGAGCGGAGTGTGGAGGAGCTGCGATAGATTGTTTGGTTCAGCATATTGTGCTGGGTCTGTTGTCGATGGGATGATAATTCGATGTCCCAAGATTATATATCGATGCGGATTGGCCTGACTGTTGTTTGTGAAATGGAAATGCAAACACGCAAACGACAAACACGCACGCGCAACGTCGAACGAACGAAATGTTATTATGAAAAGTTTGACGTTTGGACGCGCTTATCAGCATCAGCACAGGGAGTATTACTTGTCATATTTGAATATTTTATTCGGCATCACTGAGGTGCAATAGAAATGAATGGATGAATGAATGAACGGTCGAGGGGCAAGTTCACTTTACATCTCTAATTACAAATTTACATGCATCAGTTACTCAGTTTCCATTCATTTACCATGTTGATCTAATCCTCTCACTTCTTGCATGCGCAGCATTCGTGTGCAACGTGCAACATATTCACATCGCCGTCGTGTGTTGTTTGATCGTTTCTCAAGTGTTATTTGTCGTCGTCGTTTATCTCGTGTGCTGCGCTTGTCTACCTTTACATTAAATTCGGGTGCGTGTAAGTGTAAACGGTAAACGCAGCTAAACTTGTGCTTGGTCCTTGGTTGCGAAACGATATCGCATCTGCTCTGGTGTGGCGGAGCCTCTCATCATTCGTTGGATCTAGAGACTAATTACGCACGCGCATCTGTTCAAAATGGGTATGTACGACGCGTGTGTAATTATAACCAATTAAATATATTAGCTACACATAATTGTGTATATCTCCAACGTGTGTCCATTATATGTTGGGTGTGGTTACACACACGACATTACAACATCTTATGCGCACACGCACTTTCATCTGTCGCGAAGGGGCTCGCACACGCACACCATGTGCTCTTTTAGTGTGTTATTGTGCGTGCATCGTGTCCTATATATACAATTCCGCATATTCCATATATCCAGTCAGCTGTGTGTTGAATCAGAAAACATCTCTACATCGCAAGCATCAGAACCGCGAAACATCTTTCACAATATCTCACGCACTTTATGTGGCTTCTCGCCGTTCGACATGCTGGCGAACACGAGCGAAGCATAAATCAACTCTAGCATAACAACAAGTGGTTAGCAGCAGAGCAGCAGTGCTTGCATATTTCGTGATCGTGTCGCCAAAATGTACAGTTATAGTTGCATAATATCTGCTAGCAAATAATATTATTATTGTGATCGCATATTATGTACGTCATTTGCGATCAATCAAAATATGAAACCTTTTTTCAATATAATTTATTGTTTGTAAAATATGCCGACTACACTACGCGACATGCATCCTGTATCCTAAACTTTTCTAGTGTATATTATGGTATCTTGAGAACGAAATCGAAAAACAAATTGAAGATATAATTCTTGATAGTAATATCTTCTTCATTTTATGTTCAGGTACTTTTCCGATTAGAGCGAAAATAAAGCCAAAATCGATAAAAATGTGATACAATTGTGTTGAAATTTCACGGAAATTAAGACAAGTTTTGACAAAACCTAATTAAAATAATATAAAACGGATTTTATCCACCGGTTTATTTATTTTGACGATAAGATACAACATCAAGGATCCAGAAAAGTTATAACTTATAAGAATCTATGGCTGGATGCAGAAGTTATATTCATTTTGTTGAGGTATGACCAAATCGGCATTTGCATCTTCGAATATGAATGAAAGACAAAAGTATATACTTAATAAGTACTGCCTGAAAATATGTAGATACAGAATTTAGGGTGATTGAATTTCCAACATTTTTTTGTGAACATACTTGAGCTATCAGAATGATGATAAAATCACAATCGAATAAAATATGATAACATTTGATGAAAATCATGAAACAAATTACAAATTACCACATATAATTAAATAAAAAAGATAACGGAAAATCATATTATAACGTTTGTTAGTTTATCATCATTCTGATTGCCCAAGTGTGTTAGTGAAATACGTTGGAAAATCAATTACCGTTAATTCTGTACCTAATTTTTCGCAGGCAGTACTTATTTCGTATCTACATTTGATTTTTATTTATTTTCGAAAAGACAAATTTCGCTTAGATCAAACTCTCATTATAATGAATATAACATTTATATCGAGCCATAGATTTTCACGAACTATGATTGTTTCCTTGATGTTGCATTTGAATGTTCAGAATGAGAAACCGGATGATACAGACCGTTTTCTATGTTTTCATCTAGAATTTATCATGAAATTGTCTCTATTTTCGTGAAATTTTAACACTTTTTTAACACATGTTGAGCTTTTGTAACTTTATCAGCGTTCCGATTGCCCAAGCTTTGAGAAAAAAATTGGAAATGTAATTGACTATGCGATTGTGCATCATATAGATTCACTATACGTTCATTGTAATATGAGATATGTGCCAGTCTCTTGTCTCTTGCTGCCCAGTGCTAAAATTTCAAAACGTAATATCCTAAAATTTCAGCCAAAAGTTCAAATTTTGGTTGCGTTTTTGTTTCAAGGGAACTCATCTCTATCGAACTATCGACTATTGATATTTTGGCGCATATAGTGCGGACTGTCGAAAAAAAGTGTCCGATTGAAGGGGCACACATTTTGAAACGACGTACAAACATGCCTTCGGTTTTTCGTTCCTAGCAGAGTGACGGTAGTTTATACCTACATACAAACTTTGTATTAACATTATGTGGGGAGGAAAATTGGATAACTAGCATGATTTTAGTTCCACCTCAACGGGTGTCTTACGAAAAGTGTCCGATTGAAGGAGTATAGTTATTTCGGTACGTCCAGCTACCAAAGACAGGTAACTCGTCGATTGCACAGGTAAATTACTTGGCATCCCTGGATATGTGTGGCGCCGCCGTCATCATCAACGACGCGGACAATCCGCGACTCGCTCGCTCGCTCGCGTCTCACACTCGCCACTCGCTCGCATCAATGACACACCTTTGTTGTGTACTCGGCTAATTGACGCTTCGTCGCTTGTGGCTAAACCATCATCGCATCGCGCTCGCGCTCGTGCCCGCACAGTGTTTATTTGTTTTCGACCGCGTCCGCCGCGTCCGCCGCAATGCACAGCAGCATCCACAACGCGGGTGGTGATCAGCACGCGGATCGGCCGCGGAACCAGCGCGACCGCAGCGAAGAGATGCCGCTGGAGACGAACTTCGACGAGGACGGCTTCGTGCTGACGACGCGCACGCACAGCCGCAACGGGCGCTCGAATCTGCTGGACACCAGCCAGGCTCCGGCTGGCGGATCGGCGGCCGGTGGTGGCGTTGGGGCGGTGCAGCGGGGACGGGGTGGCAACAATAAGTATCGATCGGAGATGTCGATCGATCGGTTTGAGGAGGCCTCGCTGCACGGCAATGGCTACAAAGGTGCGAGCGAGGTGTTTGTGTGTGCTTTGGTGGTGCAATTCAGTGCTGGGAATTGAGTGTGTGTGCGTTGCATATGTTCGGGTTGTGTTTTTACTTCGCGCGAGTGTAGTGAATAGATAGTGCAGAGATAAGGATAGTATAGTGGCAATGTACGATACGTACTGTTGAATATTCCACGAATGCGGCTTAACGCAAAGATATATTTAGTTTTGGGTTCAATAATAATATAATTACAGTCGTAGTAATTACACTAGTTTAACGAACAGTTTGGCTTACAACTTACAAGGCATACGTCAGTAGAAGACTGAACAAGGTAGACGATTTCTGAGAAATCCGTGATACATGGGAAACCATCCAAGAGAATGTAATTGGACATTTCGTGTGAATATGATTCATTCGATTTGATATCTCGGAAGAGTAGCTGTTCTATTTCAGGTTTTTGTCACTTGAAAACGATCTTTTCTGACACTAGGAAACGCACATCCAATCAATATGTTCGTGTTGGGTCTTGATATCAATAGTAATATCATCATTTGATTTCAAAATTAACCGTCTTGTTGATGAGTGGAGTTATGAGGCTGAGTTGTAATAAATTGCAATGCATGCATACGAATTGTGTTATGAAGTTTATATATACTGTTTGAGATTGTGCCCGCGATCGAGGGAGCGCACACATAGACATTGCCATGTTGCTCTGCGTATATAAGCAAGCGCTCTGCTTATATACGCAGAGCAACGGGACTTACAATCGGCTCGTCGCACTGACGAGCCGAGCGCTAAAGTCAGATTTAATAAAGCAGCGAGACGAGACAGATCGTCGTTTTAGTGCCAAATAATACAGTCCACACAATCACCTTTTCTTCGGATGTGCGTTAGCGCAACGCACATCCCTGGCCGAATTTCGGCCCCATCGTCAATATATACATTTTTTCTTCATTTTCCCTGCACAAAAACATCAGCTGCGCGTAAATGTTATGTGTAACAAGTTCGGAAGTTTTATACATTACGAATATATATTTTTCTCACGAAACACGATTTTCACAATTGCATGATGAATAACAAACATCATCTAACTAATAACAGTCAGTCCGGAAAGTCCGTGCCGTTTGGTAGTAGACACAACAGTAGACACAACTTGTATATGAAATTATTTTTGAATAATAATCAACACTGTTCTATTTAAGGACGATACTATGAATTTAGCGATCATCCAACTTGTCGATTTCCTTCGTATAGAACAAATTCTTTTTTGCCCTAAATATGCCCCTTTTTCTGCGATATATCTTTAATAGGTACCAATTCTCTTACCAGCGATAATATTTCTAAGGTCTGAAAACAGAAAACAGTCAATAAAAGCCATATCCGGAGAATACCGTAAATAAGGCCAAATTCTAAGCACTCTCCTTAGATTTTTGCCATCGTTTTCATTCACATATGAAACTACGTATTGTATTCGTGAAACAGCACATTTGAACTCGCCATGTGGAGCGTTCGTTCCATTTCGAGCTTCAGGGGCTCCAAACATTCAATTTATTATTATATCTTTATTGTATTTGCTTTTTCAGCTAGCCGATGTAAAATAATCCTTCTGAGTCTCCTTCTGAGTCTCCGATTTCTATGTTTTTGTGAACTAGGAGAGTCTTCATCCATCCTTGATCACTCAAATGACTACCAATTCGACTGCGGAAAGTGGTGATGGTGTTATGAAACATCCATTGGCACAAATTTATTTAAAAAATAGCTTAACCGCGTCCGATCTGCCCAAAACACTCATCAGAAATAACACCACTTATTTCGGTCGATTTTGAGGTCACGCGGCAGACATTTTACAAAGAGCTCTTGCATGTCCAAGAACATATCCAAGAAAAAATCGAACATTTTTATAAATGTTTATTGGGTATCATCGATTTTCAGCAACCGTGCTTTCTGGTCTTCCGGCCTTATTTTGTGGATTTATAACTGACACATTTCGGCGTCTAATACACGCTCCATTTCTGGTGTCCAAATGTCCAGTACGCAGTTTGAACAAAAATAGCAAACGTTTTTTTTGGCTGGGGCCAAACCCAAATACATTTTCTGAAGACATGGTTCTACTCTGGCCCTATTCGCCCTAGAAAACAGCGTTTTACAAAGATACGAAAATTCATGTTTTCTATTCCTTCGCAATAACAGAAGTTGCTCAATACTTCAATCTAAAGTAATATCGAACGAACCTAAAGGCCTATTTTTTGTTTTGGGTCAATTGAAAAGTCTGTGTCCTTCTAGTAAACGGCACGGACTTTCCGAAATAATTGTTATATGAAGACACTTTCTAGACTTTGGAACTCAATCTATAACTAAATCTCGTTGTACGTGAAAGGAACATCTTCCTTCTATAGCTCTGCTGAGTTTTATATGTGTGGTCGACGTAGTTATTGAAAGACTGGCCTTTGAATAAGATAACGTCCAAAAGTACGTTCGTTGTTATTATTTTATTCAATAATCTTGACCAAATAAAAATGGTCTACGGTTTTATTTATAGATTTTGAGTTTTTCTATCGATTGGACGTGACAGAATTTTGAAAATATCTTTTATCTGGGAAATATGGACTCTCTTATGTGACATAATTTATTTTCTTTTTAAGGCCATAAAATTCAAACGGCCTAACGTATTAGCCAAAAAAAAAGCATTGACCGATCAAGTTAGAGCTAATCTAAATGATTAGCTTGAATTGATTCATCGATTTCCGGTCCTTCAATCAAAACAGTAGCCAAAATATGAAAGGATTTTGTTACACATCTTTTTGAAACAGCTATTGTCAATATTAGTATTAGCTCTTCAGTATGGGGTCAACGTTTGTTTTATCGCAAAATAATGTTGCAATTTGCAACGATAGAACGACTGCGTATTTTTTACAAATCTTTTTCAACCCATAGCAATATAGCAGATATGCAAATCCCTTTCATCGTTTATCGTAATATTCACCTCTCATTTTTTGTTTTCATCCGCCCCATTCCAGCCAGCTGCTGCAAGTCCTGCATGACGCGCATCCCGTACGCCACGCTGATCGCCACCGTCATGTGTCTGATCGGCGTGGCCATCTTCTGCGGCACAATGTACCGCGGCGCCTCGCTCACCATCATCATGTTCGACACGGTGTTCAATTTCCGGCTGCTGTGGATCGAAGCGGTGCAGATGATCTTCGTCGTGATCGGAGCCTCGATGGCGGCACTGGGCTTCATGATCCTGTTCGTTGGCTGTTTGGCGACGGGGTCGACGCGCTACAAGGTGTACCGGGCGTGGCGGTCGCGCGTTGGCGGCCGGATTTCGTGCGCTGTGGTGAGTGGGAAGGATGTTTGCCATTATGTCATGGTGCAAGTGGCAAGTAGATATAGCTTATGATGATGCCACTGAGAAAAGCAACGATGAAATGTTGAAATGTATCCACTATCCAATGAATGATTTGAGGTGAACCAATCCACATCATATACCATTTGCATAAAAAACTAAAGTCCAGTAATGTTTTTCCACAATTTAAAATGTATTGCATTCGAATATCCTCTGGAATAAAAAAAATATTTAACTTGGAATTTTCAACAATCACTTTTAGTTGCTTCGAAAACTGAATTCAAAAGATGGATTTTCCATGATTTGAAATGTATTTCATTCGAATATCCTGTGGAATGAAGAACCAAAAACTATTCAAACATTGATTTATCAAAAATCACTTCCAGTTATTTCGAAACTCGATTAAAAATATAGAAAACACACACAGACACACACTTGGAATCATCGAAAAACAAAAGTTTATCGTTTGACTAATAAAATCTGTACCACTACATTGTTTTCAATATTCAAACATCAAGACGAGAAGTCATGTTAATAAATGTATTTAATACACCGCTGACAAAATGTCAGACCTTTTGCGTCACACTTCTGAAGTGTTTTGGGATTCTTAATTCAAATCTTAAAATCTATATCTTCAATTCATTAATTTCACAACATTTAACAAATCGAAACGAGTTGTCGTGTGTCGTGTTGATTCTTTCATTTATCAATTCATTACACTACATCCCAGCCAGAATATTGGCTTGAGCATGAAGTCTTCTATTATATATTTGAACGATGAGTAGCTTCAGTTCGACTGTACATAGGGTAAAGTGAAGCAAGTTTTGCGGGGGGCAAGTTTTACCTCGGTAATTTTAGGCCTTTTAAATTAAGATATTCGACTGAATTTTGGAAATTGTGTGCATTTCATAGGGCCTTCAAATAGGGCCTTGAATACAAAAGTTATATCGCTATATGTGTTTTGTTGAGTTAGCTTTGACAAATCATCTCCCATTAATGTGATAGGAATCACAAACGCTTGATGTAAAAAAAATCGAATGATGGGCTTCGAAGCGAGATTTATCTGTAAACCCGAATCTGTTTTTGTTCCCCCGTTCACATGAACATTCTCGTGGGAATCAAGGTCTATCTCTAACGAATACATGGGGGCGGGCAAGTTTTGTATGACCTCTCTATGTTTTATCTATCCGGCTGTATTGGAAAACAAATAATTCAAATATGTTTCTACAATGTTTAGAACACAGTCCAATCAAGTTTACCCGGAAAAAGACCTCAGAGATAAACACATTTGCTGTGATATATCCATTTTTCATATGAAACATTTCTATCGCAATCTATAGAACTCGCGGATCCAGATGATAGAGACCATAATGTTATTTCTTGGTTTCTAACGGTTTTGTTCGTTTGATTGAGAATTAATGGAACTTATTTGTTATTTTTCGACTCTGAATTTTATAGTTTTGGACAAAATCAACAGGAGGCAAAACTTACCCACCCTATTTAAAAATCGTCAAAAATACATGCTCTCTCAACTCTTCTCAAAAAGATATAAACGTATTAATCGAATGAAAGGTGATAAATCTGTACTAAAATATTCATCATTCGAAAAAATAAACACAAATCGTTGTGACTTTTAGTTTAGTGGGTGAAATGTTAAGGTTCATCTACGAGATGATGAATAATACTTTTCTCAATAGATTTTTTTTTGTAGATGGTAGAGTAATGTCCATTCAATTGAATGGCATCATTACAACTCTCGAATAGTTGTTGAAACAAGACTAGAAGTAAAACGCGTGATAAATTATGCAAGATCCTACAATCAATTGAATATCGTCTTGCGCGATTTGTAAGTAATGAACTGTTAGAACTGTGATATCTTGACTAGACTGTTCTACATGGACAAATTCCAACCAAAGTAATTGACGGAAGATACTTTCTGAGTTTGATTTAGCAGTTTGAATTAAATATTCAGATTCTCGCGACAAAACATAAGAAACGTAATACCATACCTAAACCCCAAATGCAAAGTTCAAATACACACAAATGCACTTTGCAGTGTGCCAGCGAACGGAATACAAAACCCACCACCGCACTTGCTCCAAGCAGCATATATGAACCGTGCGCAGGTGCCGTCGTCAAACCAAAGTGGTGGTTCTCCCTCGGTTTCAATTCGTCGAACACAATCGATTTACGCGCACGCGCGCGCTCGACACACGTTCGGCCACGCGAGCCACGCGGCCGAGTGGCCTTGTGCATCTGATACCGATTAGACAGGCTGCTGCTGCTGCTCCACATGGGGCGCTTTTCGTTCATTTCATATAGTAGTGTACACGTGCGCTGAGTGCAGAGGAATGCGAAGGCAATAATGCAATGCAAAGCGCACTCCACACTGCAGCCTACAGACGCAGGCGCATACAATCGAATGTTTGAGCGTTCGCTGTTCTGGGGGGAGAAGCAATTGGCGGTTTGGCCAAATCAAAACGGGAATAGTGTACGTACTACACGATATTATTAGTAGTTGGTATGTACGTACACGACTCGTGCACACGTCAAAAACTGCACCGACTAAACTATATACATACGAGGGCAGTCCGATAAGTACGTAGCCTACTAAGGAAAGACGAACATTTTGCAATAGGTTTAACTTTATTTCTCAACATGGTCTCTTTATAGATCGATATACTTGACCCCGATTTGCCTCTACAGTTTTAACCCGTCTAAAATGTAAGCTTTCTCGAGGTCTGCAAATGAAGGTGAAATCAACTGTTTCGACTGTTCCTTGGTCTCTGATGTATTGCTCTTGTTGTCCGGAGTGAGCAAACTAGGCAGCCATCGCGCAGACAGCTCTATCATGTTCATTGCGAGCCGTATAGCAAAGTGGTAACACAGCGCGACTACGGTGCAGGAGGTCCAGGGTTCAAATCCAGCCAAAAA
>JANTBZ010027650.1:0-13479 GCA_024741255.1 Exechia fusca
AACTGACGAAAGTAATGGAAAATGCAGCAAATGCAGGACATTTTTCAGAGGCCAAGGAAGGTGACCATTCGATAGATAATATATTCAAAAATATATCCAAACAAATTGTACAGGTCCAAATAAAATTAAAATATTTTGTTCATAAAAATCGGTTGATTGGTTCAAAAGTTATTAGATGTTCTCATAGCTCCATCAAATATGGCGCACCCTGTATAACTGATCAATAATACCAGAGTGAATTTATGTAAATGTGCAAATTATTATATTTTTAGAAATAAGGTAATACTTGAATTTGCGTCTGTTTGCATAACAACCCATAACAGGGCTTGGCCTTCTGGTATACTCTCCTTGTATATCTAAAGTAGCAGGGCTTCATAATTGGTTTCGGGTTTGAAAATGTTATGTGGTTAGCACAGAGCACAGCAATCAAAGAGTAACTCTCATACTAAATTCAATCCTTCCTTTAGATCGTCTTGAGAAGAAGAAAACATATCACACCCAAACTGGGTCTCGATCCAGGAAAGTCCGCTCGTGAAATAATTCGAAAAAATGTCCGTTACATCTCTACAAATTCAAATAAATCAGATGATAAACAGTTCCAATACTCGTCGAAAAGTGTTGTTTTTTGTCAAGAAAATGACGAATACATTTTCAACACCTAAATGATTCAGTAATTGTGTGAGACATTTCCGGAGAAAATACGAGAACGTATTATTCATTTCGTGAATACTCTCCATCTGAACGAAGACGAAATTCCGTGTGGCTCTTGCGTCAATCGCGCGAAATTCTCAACAAACATTCTTCTTGCTTCGCGCGCGCGCGCCTGCACCGTTCAGAACAATCGAATTCACACACGTGCGCACACAAAACAGCCGCGCCAGCCGCGCGGGACGCCCAATAAATTCTGGCAGTTCTGCTATAAATAATGCAACGTATGCGCACGTTCACGTTCGGCCAAGCCGCCCCGCCGGCTCGTCGGGCGGGCGCGCTGGGTGCTTGTGTGTTCTTACGTCTCCGTTATGTAAGCACAAGCACACACACACAATTCAAATGCCATTACCAAAGGTTCGTGCGGTGTGCGGCGTGTTTTCCAAGTAGCTTTCCGAGAGCTTGCATAAACACGCAAATGACGGTCAAGTGTAGACCGAATTATGCTACCATTCATTCAATGGAATGTCTGCGCCGTTCGGAACGATCAAAACACACAGACCCAGACACAGTTACGCACGTCAGTTATGATAACACACACTCGCTCGTCGTTTATATTTACATTTTCTCATCGATCAGCTTGCTGGCGTTCACAGCATCGGTGGCTGCCTGCTGCTGCTGCTCCGTCTGCTCCGCCGCAGTCGACACCATTGGGCTGCCAATCGATTCGACGATATCGGGCAGGCTGACCGTCGACACGGTGTCCGGATCACAGTGATGGTGTTTATGATTCGCGGTATGTTGCACTGCTGGTTCCGCACTGTTTGTCACTCGGTCGATCGACGACGATCTTGGATGATGATCGTCTGGTTCACACTCGTCGTCCTCGTCGTCGCTTGTCTCGTGCTGCTGCTGCTGCTGCTGGTGGTTAAATGCAACGACTTGCTCGTCGTCGTCGTCGTCCGGAACGTGCTGCTGCTGACTACTGCAACTAATCGCTGCCGCGGCCGCCGACTCACTCTCGAGCTGGCTTAATATTCGCGAAATATCTGCGATATCGGCGACCACATCTATTCCCGAGTCGGGTGAATCATTCTGCTGCGAGTCGTAGTCGTCTTCGTCGTCGTCTTCGCCATCGTCGTCGTGCTCGACGTCGTCTGTGGTGCCAGCAGCTCGAACGTTGTCTATGTCGTTTTCTGCATCAGCGTCACAGTCGTAAACGTCGTTAGAAGCGGCTGTTGTCGGCTGTTGCTGTGGCTTGTTTGGCTGCAAACCACCAGCATCATCATCATCATGACAGTCATCGGCGGCGACGACGACGAAGGCGTCATCAGCATCGTTTATGATAATGCGCTGGTGCTCAGCTGACGTGGGCTCATCGTCGTCGACGCTCTCACAAATGCGGACATTGTCGTCGCTTTCGCTGCTCTCGTTGTCGTCTTCTTCCGTCGTCGTCGCTGCTCGGGATTTCCTCTGGTTGTTGTGATGAACGTTGGCGGCGGCGGCGCCATCACAAACATCACCGTTAAATTTACAATTCGCACTGCTTTCGTTGGCGTTGGCGTTCGTAGTTTCTGGCACACTTTCGTCGGCCTGACATAGTTTATCGGTTTCACCCAGATCCGAGGCGGCTGCGGCGGCGGCGGGTGCCCAATGTGGTTGTTGTTGTTGCCTGTGGTGATGGTGGGGCGCTAGGCCGAGCGTCAGATTGTGCTGCAGTTGGAACAGTGTCGAGTCGTCGGCGAGGGGCGGTGAGGCGCCGCTCGTCAGGAAATCCGCATCGCTGTCGTGGGCCTCGTAGAAGATGTCTGCGGAGTCTGTGGCGAAATTTCTAGGCGGTGAGGTCGAAGGCAACGGAGGCGGAGGCGGCGATGGTGATGATCGGTGGTGATGGTGATCTGTTGCGACGGGTGACGATCGACGATCGGCGACGCCATTCCTCTGCAATCTGGGTGAGTATTGAGTGGTGTGGGTTGTTTTTGGGTTTGTTGTAGCAGCTGGTTTCGTCGGCTGCTGTCCCATATTTGCATCGGCGTCGTCAGCTTCGACGTCTGTTGAGCCGTCCACGTAGTCGTCTTCGTCTTCAAAGTCGCTGACAGCCGCTAGTGGGGCGGCGCTTGAGCTTACTGATTGTTTATCTATCGATCTAACGACTTCCGGCTGTCGATGCGGTTGTTGGCTCAAGGTTGCCTCTGTCGCTGCTACTGCTACTGCTGTCTGAACGACGGTTTGCTGCGTGTTTGCTGCTGCACCATCAACAGCGATGTGCTGGTGCTCGACTGTGACCGCCGTATTCGCGACGTCGATGTCTACGCGGACGCCGACGCTGCCGTGGCCGCTCTGAGCGTGAGAGTGATTTTCTGCGCGTCGCGGCGCCGCGATCTGCGATTCGCAGCCATGTTGTTTTTGTTCGCTATTTTTACTGAACGCGTCGTCCGCGTCCGCGGCAGCGGCGGTGGCGGTGGCGGTGTGTTGACGTTGGTCGTCGTCGAGATCGTTGCTCGGACGTGATTTAAATGAGCCAGCAATTTGCGCGATCGTTTGCCGGCACAGCTCGTCGTCGTCGTCGGCTGCTGATTCCGGGTCGATCGTCATCGTTGTTGGACTCGCGGTGGACTCGCGGTGGACGCGCCGGGCTTCCGCGATCGCCGATCGATCGACGGCGGTGGTTGTGCTTGGTATTTGTGCGTGACCGCACTGCGTAGTGAGTGTTGCGACTGCGTCGTTTTCAATGAATTCGACGCGGTTATTTTGGGACGCCAACGACGCTTGCGGCTGTGTATTTTGGACGCTGTTGACTGTTGCCGTTGGCAATGTGGTCAGCAGAACTGCTGTTTGTTCAGCACTCCGTTCGGCGTTGATTCGTTTGCGAGCGGCTGTATCAACTACAGGAATATTGTATCCGTTTCGCACTGCTGGCAGCTGAGCGGCTGAGGGCGGAGGCGGCTGACTAATGGTGGGGGCGACATCGTCGGCGACAGGTGATTTGTGGGTGGGCTGCTGCTGCTGCCGTGCTTGCTGCTGCTGTTGCTTTTGAGTCTGTTGCTGCTGACGTCCGCTCTGGCGGCGATTGCGTCCTTTGGCCATGATTTCGCTGAGGAATCCGCCGCGTTTTGCTGATGATCGATCGGCGACGCTCTTGTTTACTATGTCGTTGACGATCGATGCAGTCGATGCAGATTGTTCGGCGTGAGCAGCACACGACTGCGGAGACGTTGTCGCTGAAGCGGCGTGCACACCAACTGATCGGTGCGATTCGCTCGCGCCAGCCGCTTGGCGGTGCGTTGTCGACGCCGACGTCGCTCGATGCGGTAACGACTGAGCGACGTCGGCGGCGGCGGCGGCGTCGCAACGCTGACTGCCGTGCGTTTTCGTCGTCGGCGGCTGATTATCACGCTCAGTAGCGGACGTCGCGACGATGGCGTAACGGGCGGCCGCCGCATCGTTGAGTGGTGCTGTGGTGGTCGTTGGTGGCGTTTGTTTGCCGTTGTTGCGCGCAGGTTGCTGGTGCTTGTCTTTGGCTTTCGAGCGCTTGAAGAAGCTGAACATTGTGGAAGGGCTTTACGTCGGCGGGTTTCTGTTGATGCTGAGCTCTGTGTTTGTGTTCTATGAGTTCGGAAAATTCCGCGGTATGCGTGAGTTATGTTGTGTTTTCGTTGTGCGTGTTCGCCTTCGTGTGTCGGCCGAAATAAGTGTCAATTTCACCTATTTTCCGACACAGTAGTGACTAGCGCTCGCGTTTGTGCAATGCACGCGGCGACACTAGCGGGTTTCGCGGTTTGTTCGTGTTCGAGTATGTGTTTGTGTGTCTGAGTATAACTTAATTGCACGACCGCTGAAAATAGATGCATACCTCACACAAGTCATACACACACACGACACACGACGCATTTTCGAAAGAGAGAGACACGAGCTTCGCGCACACATAGACATGCCGAGGTGCAACATAGTACATATACACGTGCGAACGTGTGTTTGCGTTCGTGACCCGCGCCGTTGACGAGGCGGCGCGTGTTTGTTGTTTTCGCACGCTCGCTGATCAAGCACACACACACACACACACGCACGGTTGTGTGTTTTTGCGTGCGCGCATTCACGTGAGGCGTGAGGCGGGTTATAATGATGATGATGATGTTTTCGACTTGTTGAGTCGCCGATGGACCGACGACAAGACAAACAGTAGCTAGCAATATAAAGTTGCCAAGACTCATGCAGACTTTGGGTCTAATTTTAGAAGTATCAGAAAATTGAATATGTTCTTAATGGCTCTGCGAAGTTTCATATGTGTGGTTTTACACCCCGGAAAAGAACTGAACCATATTCTCAGAGCACACGTGACGCACTTATCTTCATACTTAATACTACATTCTTGGACATATTAAATGTGATGAGAAGTTGCTTGACAATTGCCAACATTCTTGTATTTGTGTAATTTTACATAAAAGACCTAATCCATCGCTTCAAACAAATCGAATGTCGGGCAAGGCCACAGTGCGGCCTCAAGGCTTCATATTGTTTCTTTTGATAGAGTATAATACGGTATTTGTTTGCCTTTCATTTGATACCAAGAACGCTATTGTAGGCCAATCCGTTCATTATATATATATCTTTATTTTGCATCTAGTTTCTACCCTGTAAAGGATTCTGCGATTGTTTCCATCGAACCCTAACTCTCCCCTTGTAAGTGCACAAGTCATAACAACATAATATTGAAAACTATATAACATTTTGACATGTTTTACTATTTTATTTTTATTGAAAATCATGTTTGTGCTAAAAATAATAGAGTTTCCCATTTCGTTAAATTTGAATTTCAAACGGCCACCGATTGCAGAAGGGCTTCTATCAGAGATGTCCGCCTGTAGGCTGACTGTGCTCTGAAGGGTTGAGAAAAAAAATAATCTGTTTGATACAAAATGAGTCCTGCATCGTTTATTTGAAGTTTGGAGCACACAGTAAGGTGAAAATGAGCCCCGAAGTCAAGCATATGTTCCATGGTAGCTTCATGATACTACAAACTGTACAGTGAATAGCGAAAACTTTCGTACAGCGGAAGACTAATGTAAAATGATAAACGTCATTGAAAACAATTATGACAACGCATACAACATATTTTCAAGTTAGCAAACGCCTTATTCTCCATATGAATCATGCCGTTTATTGATTCTAATTTAATTATGATAACACAAATTAAATTTAATACCTACGACTTATGCGGATGATAAATTTAACATTGATAATTTTATATCCCTGTTTGATATACCGACAGTATTTTGTGCCTATATAATTTAGGATGCAAGTCACTATAATGTTTTGCCGTTTCGGGATAATGAACAAATCTCAACTGTCGTACGCGGTCGTTGTTCTCATCTCATACGCACTCAACGACAAAGTCATCATCCTTTGCTGCGCTTCGCTTGAATATTATATGATGCGCGGAACTGCACTTGAACAAGCTTCGCAACTGGCGAAAACGGATTTGTAGTCAACTTGCGTTCTGACTGCGTGCACGACTGTGACGTTGGGGGTGGGTTGCGATTTCTGACGACTGTAAACAGCGCGTGCATGCGAGATAAATTTAGACACAACGCACGCATTAACGTCTTCTGCTGTATTCGACGATTGACTCTGCTGTGCTCTGTTGTGATGATATTCAAAATCATGTTCAA
The DNA here is from genome assembly GCA_024741255.1 of Exechia fusca. Classification (NCBI taxonomy): domain Eukaryota; kingdom Metazoa; phylum Arthropoda; class Insecta; order Diptera; family Mycetophilidae; genus Exechia; species Exechia fusca. The sequence goes on from JANTBZ010027650.1 coordinate 6,318, forward strand.
GTGCGCGACATCATAAATGTGCGATCGAGAGCGCGCAGAAATGCCAGATGTTCTGCAACTATATGGCGTTCCGGCCGGATGGCTTCGGATTGAATATGTTAATAGCTATATAATTGATGTTCAAGTAACAGAATAAACGCGATGACGTGTGGGTCGCGCGATGCTATTTCTACTCGCGGCTTTGTCGTCGACAAGATGTCTGGCAGATAATGGCAATCGCCCAAGAATTAAGTAATCCCGAAATACACAAACGCTCGCATATTGTCTTACTGTCCTTTGCGGGCGCTTGCTCTGGCAAAACCTAAAATTACTACGAACAAATTACTATCAATCCGACCAAACCAGGTGAGAACCGCCGAATCCCTGTCTTATTTTCAAGCCCGGCGGACGCCAAAAAAAATTGTTGGCAACACCAAAATAATCACAATCACACTGGGCGAGTGAACTCGTCGTTCGGCCAAGGGCAACCAGCCGCCCTGTTCACATGTGTGCTCGTCGTGGGTACGTTGACACTGTTCGTGCGCGCCGTTCACGATGTGTGAATGTGACAGCCCGAAAGAGACACATCTCACACTTTGGACGTTGTATCGCGTCGTATTATTAGTAAATCTGTTGAAGCACTCTGCTGCTGTCGTGTCGTGTCGATCTAGTTTTATTTCATATTTTCTTGGCTTGGATTCAGCCGCTACGAACGCACGCACAAGTCAACACTAAAGCCAAGTGACACACACACTTCACACTCGCTCTGGGCTTTGTGTCTAGAACACTCGACGTTTTCGCACAAATTTAATATCGCGTTCTCCGCCAAACAAAGGCAGCACCGCACCGCACACACTTTCGTTCACAATGAACAACGTCGAACGAAAACACAAAAAAGAAAACGCCGACTGCACATACACACTGGTTGAAAACACACGCGACGACGACGAAGCGAACACGAAAAACCGACCAGCACGAATTTCCATGCACAAATGCTGCGCGCGGTTGCCCAGCATCCAACCGAACCGTCCGTCCGTCGAGCATATATGACGAGCGACACGCGCGCAGCGCACACGCGACACTTGCACACACACACACACTCGCGTGCGAAATATATATTCAGGCGCGCGCGCCCAGATCGCAGTCGACACTTTCGGCGTCGCGACGCGTAACGTTTCCGCGCGGCCGCGGCAGCGCTCGACTCGAGTGTGTGCGTGTGCGAGTCGAGTGTGTGGTGCGTGTTCTGAACCGCCTGACGATTACAAGAAAACCACTAGGAAATCCAACAATAAACGTGCGCGCCTGCGCGCCTGCGAAAACCCGTGCTGCTCCACACGCGTGCGCGCAGCGCGTCTCAGGCGTACGTTAGCCGCCGCTTCTCTCACGACTCACGACGAACACGTCGTCGCGCATTCGAAAATACGTCGGTGCGAGCCGGCGAGCAGCGAGCGCAGTCAATGCGCGCACAGTCGCGAAAATCCCAGAATAACATGCGAGCGAGAGCTCCGCGCGAGGCGGCCGCGAGATCTGCGCACTACGACGCACTCTGTCAGTTCGCTCAACAGACGTGGAAAACAAATAATACACAGACGACACAGACGGCCGACACAGTGGCAGTGGCAACATACATAATGAATACGGTCATTCAAGATGTTGCGTTTACACCAGTGATCTCGCGTATTCTATAGCATTTCTAATAATGCGCATTGTTCTCGTAACAATTACAATGATAACATTTTTGTATCGCAGGCCTAGTCTAGTTAATTAGTTTAAAAAATACGAAATTGAGCTTCTTTCACGTTTTGTGGAAAAAGTAAGAAACATATAACAAATATAATGATGCAGTTATAATCAATGAAAATTCTTTAAAAATAATCTAAAATATCGTTGGAGAAAAGTTTCGCCTGTTGCTGAGCAATTGTCGAACAAATAACCATGAAGGCAATTTGTTCACATTGTTTTCAATGAAAAGGATTTCTGTTCAATTCCATTATCTTTCGATTGAATACGGACTCTAAACCAAACACGAAATGTGAATATTTTGTATGGAGGCTCTCTATACAAAATTTTCGAATTTCGAGATTGGCTGATACTTAAGACTTGATGCTTGACTACGTATGACATATTGAATGACCCTGCATATCGCCAACACACGTCCATACGCATATTCAGGAAATTTCAATGTCACAGCCAACGATCGCACGTCGTCGTCGATCACACGCTCAAACCAAACGCTTTCATCACAATAATAGTCGTTGATAGTTCGTTCACATTTCCGACGTGCACACAAACAACGACGTCCAACACTTTCGCCGCACGCCCGCGCACCGCAATGGCTCTCCGCGGACGTCTGCGAGTGATTAACGATCAACTGATGATGATGATGCTGATGATGCCACAGCACACGTGGCGGCGCCTACGTGTGAGTGTGACGTGTGGCGTGCGATGTCGAAATGCTTGTGAAATTATTACTTTTAGCCTCCATGAATAAGCGCGCGTGTTAAACGTGCTGGCCTGAGCGATAAAAGGAAATGTGTATAAATAACGTTTGATCTTCGGCGAGTGTGTGTGTCTGTATGTCTGACGCATGCCAATAAATCTGATTGACGCCCGGCGCTTTCAGCCAGGAAGATCGCCATCGCTCATCTGAGCGCTTGGTGGGCGTTTCGACGACTGCTATTAATTAACTTGGTCAAACACCGCAGCGCGCGAGATGTGTGTGTTGATTCGCGTTGGAATAAACAGCGCGTGGGCAGCGTGCGAATTTTCGCATAAACAAAATCCCGTGTGTCGTGTGTATCGATATGCTGGGGCAATACGCAGTTAGTATCTAAAGTAGATGCCCCTTCAATCGTACACATTTCGTTAAACATCCGTTTCATTTTTCTATTTTTCATCCGATTTAAAAAAAAAATCTAAGACATTTTCAATATCCAATTTCCCACCACACATTTTGTCGATACAAAGAGTTCGTATATAAAATAACGGCACTCGGCTAGGAATGAGAATCCTAAGCATGTTTTTTCGTCGTTTCGTTTTATAATTTAAAATAATCTCAAACTATCATTCGTGTTGGCAATGGCCAATGCCCCAATTTCCCAAAATGTGTTTTCTAAATTAAATTAAATTTGATTCAAGACATCACATATGTTATGCCATGTCGGAAATGTTTGACGAAAATACCACTTTCACAACACCAGCTATATATGAACGTAAATCAGAAATATCAATTAATGTTCCAAAGGGCATACAAATCGGACTATGCCTTCTATATTTATTGTCGATTTTAAAATTTAGCGAGTGTTCGATTGAATGGGGCATCTACTCTACATGTCGTGTAGTTTACACCTGTGCCATTCACGCGCCCGCGCAGGGACAAAGGTGCTGGTCAGTGCAGTCAGTGCGGTCATAATTTATGTTCGGTAACCGAGAGTAAATCATCGGAGCAGTGCAACTGCAGCGCGAAAACATTTTGCGTCAATTACGCTCGAATCGCGCGCAAGTGCAGTCACTTGCGCTGCTGTCTGTTTGTGTGCGGTGCGGTGAGATGTTAGTTTAATTCGCCCAGCAGAGATTCTGCGTCGTGCGAATACTTATTTGCGGATTGAACCGATGCCAATTTCACACGCGCGAAACAGACACGCGACGTCCTGGTCGCGCGGTCCGCGAGTTGAATGTCGTCGTCGTCGTTGCCGCACAGCACAAATAACATTCGAAGCGTTCAACTCTCTTGCGTGCGAGTGAGTACACTCGTGTAATTATTGCATTTATTGCGATTTCATATACTAGGCCTTACGACTCACTCTGATTAGTTTACGCACACTTTGCAAGCGCACGGGCATTCGCACACGTTCGAATGAATATGCCTCGCGACTCGACGTCGGTCGGCTAATTGCGAGATAATAAAGTTCGCAGAACGAGCGTGCGAGCTCGCGCACTCAGAATGGCCCTGCCTAAGGGCAACGGGCCTATTAATTTGCCGCGCAAATGATCGGCAAAATCTGTGTTAGGGTCATCGGAAAATACCACGACGATGAGACAGCGTTGAGAAGAAGACCAACGCCAAAAACACCACACACACACACACTGCGAATAAACACGACACGATGTAGATTGGCCGTTGGCACGCAATTCACACTAGATTTCAACGAGATTGCGATCGAGATCTAAGGTTCGAAATATCGAACCGATTCGAGATAAATGTAGTTCGGTATTTAAAAAGGTTGGTGCAATTTCGGGAAAAATCTTGTCTCGGTCGTTTATGCGTTTGATTTTTTGCGAAAGATTGGAGCGAGCATCCGTACAGCTCCCGAATATGAGGTATGTTTCGTCTATGAAATATGAGGTTTATTCGTCGAATATGAGGTATATTTTCCGAAAATAATTTTGAATTTCCGACTATGTTATGTTCCTACTTGGTCCTTCATGAAAACGGAGAACACAATGTGATGGAAATCGGTTTATGTTTTTTATGTTTCGAAACTCGATATTCGGTTTGTAAAATGGTCGGTCTTCCTAGCGTCAACACACGATAGCGACCAAGTTAATAATAATCAAATCGAGCCGAATACAATTTGAATGTATTGAAGAAAGACCAATCTAGAATATTTATTTCGTTTCAGATAGATTCCTCTCTCAGGCTAGGCAGGACAAAATTGAAGAAAAAAAAACAGGTCAATCGACCAGTCGCAGTCGCCGGAAATGGGTTTAGTGTGCATATTTGATGCGAACATAGCAAAACTAAATAAATCAATCAATCAATCAAAACAAGGAACTTCCCTAGTTTCTTTTATCTTTTATCTCCTAATTACGAGTTTAAAATTAGGTTTGGGATCCTGGTTGGCCTTCTGCGATATTGACATCTGATGTATTTTTTATATGTCTCCCGCAAATTGCCTATATTTCCAGTTCGAATTTTCCTAGACCGATCTCGCATATGAAATGAAAGCTCATTAAAAACTCTACAATTTATGTTGACATTGTGTCGAACTCATATCCACAGTTTCAGAGTTACCGTGCAACAAAAGTGAAAAAGGTTGGAAAAAGTGCAAACATGAGCACGCGATTAACTCTGGTTGAGAAAACGAAATATCCACAAATTGGATTTTACTTGTCCCCGGTAGCTTGAACTTTGACGCATCTTTTAAGCTGTCGAGCTAAAATACACATGATTTAATTCAGGTGTTGTGACATGGATAAAAAATACGAAATTGTATAATTTTGGACCAAGGTACCAAGGGATTATTGGGCTGTTCTCTAGTGAAAATTTAGAGTTGATCTTATAAACCTGTATTGTATCAACCGGTTCCGGTGATACCCGTATCACAATCACCATTACGATCACATACCCTTCGAAAATACCCTCACAAAGAATCGCCGCATCGCTCGAAACTAACTCACCAGTACGTCAGAAAACTATTCAACGTCGTTCCCTGCTGCCCGGCCATCGACTCATCAATCCCCAAATCCGGGAAAAACCGCTTCGCCCTCTCCGCCAACTCCATGCGATGCTGTCGCTGCATGTGCCGATGTTGCTCACGTGAGCGATGATTCTGGTGATGATGATGATCGACGATTCCACTGTCGTCCTCCGTGTCGGTCACATCATCATCGGTGTCGCCGTCGCGCATGTCCGCATCGGACATCATCGCCGATCCGCCACCGCCGCCACCAATGCTGGACATCGAGGGCGACTGGCTGGTGCCACCATGGCCACTGCCGCCATCATCGTGGTCGCCGAGCGCCGACGCGCCCAGCGGCAGATCGGCGGACAGATCGAGCTGCTGCGACGGCACGACCGGACCGAGGCCACCGCGCAACGTTTTCGCCGCGCGTTCGAAGAAGAAGTTCATGGTTGTGCCGCGAATGCGCCGAATGAGAGCGTGTGCGTATGCGATTATGCAACGTTGGCCGTTCGTTGTGGGTAGATCGCGATGCAATTGATTGGTTTATGTTGAACTCGTTCGTGTGTGTTCACGTTCACAGTTATTGGACGAATTTGCTAGTTATCACTCTTCGAACTTGACTCAATTAGACACTCGATATGGCAGCGAAATTGTCGGAATATTTCACACATAACTCAAAGTGTCGTGATTCGTGCATATTCGTGTATCAAACCAATCCAGACAATTACGCACGCTATCACACTAACACCCAACAACGCGATTATGCACTCGATTTTTCACCGAAATTTTTCCGACCCGTTTTCGCACATGTTGGCCACTCGCACGCTCGCACACAATCGACCGCACAGACTGCAGACCGCGCGCACAGAACACTTGACGACAGAATAATGGGCGATCGGCCCGCGAGCCCAGCAGCGAAACGCCACCAAGACCGAATTGTGCGCCGTTTACACGACGATGTCTCTCGGCTCGGTTCGGTATGTGCAACTTAGGTGCACACACGCATACACATACAACGTTTGACGTCACACGAACACACCTGTGTGAGTATGTTTCGCTTGTTATGATATTCTTGCATATGTTTGATGAATATTATGATCGGTGCGCGGCGGCGGTGTCCTTGGGCAACTTTTAATGTGTGCCGCCGTGGCGTCGTCGCGACAATCACTCACTGATGCGCCCGAACGATCGGTGCTGGCCGCTGCGGTTGGCGGTGTTCTGGTCGCGCGATGATCGTGCGACGATGTTGCGTCGCTGGCGCCGATGATACTACTGCTACTACCAAGACGACGAAGTGCCGCATAAATAGAGTGCAATGTTTTTTGCGGCGTTCGGCTCTCTAGGATTATCAGCGGCGTAGAGGGCCGTTGACGACGGCGTCGTTTGAGATGTCGTGTGTTGTCGTGTGTGCACGCGCAAAACATGCTGCGCCACACGTGAGAGCTGATGATGAGAGCACGGCGGCTGCGCTGGGCCGCTCGTAAATCTAGACAAATTCGCGACATGTGCGCTGAAGTGCATGCGATGCCACTACTAACACTGAATTAAATACAGAGTGGTACCTGCAGATGTCGATTGAGTGTACTTTTTTAGGAATGCAAATCCGTTACAATTAATTGAGCTTGAATAAACACTTATTCGGATTTCCGGAAATTGACGAGTCAATTCAAATTTTGCTCTTCACGGTATTCTAAAAGATACATCTACATATGACTATAATATCTAAATCTATATAGATAAAACTGAATTCCGTTTTGTTTGTTTGTCTGTTTGTTTGT